>JASSUY010035686.1:34581-45718 GCA_032466535.1 Forpus xanthops
TCCTGGGCTGCATCAAAAGGAGTGTGACCAGCAGAATGAGGGAGGTGATCCTGCCCCTCTACTCTGCTCTTGTGAGAACTCACTTGGAATATTGTATGCAATTCTGGTGTCCTCAGCATAAAAAGGACATGGAACTGTTGGAACAAGTCCAGAGGAGGGCCATAAGGACGTTCAGGGAACTGGAGCACCTCCCCTCTGAAGACAGGATGATAGAGTTGGGGCTGTTCAGCCTGGAGAAGAGAAGGCTGCGTGGAGATGTCCTAGCAGCCTTCCAGTATCTGAAGGGGCCCTATAGGGATCCTGGGAAGGGACTCTTCATGAGGGACTGTAGTGAGAGGACAAAGGGTAATGGGTTCAAACTTAAACAGGGGAAGTTTAGGTTGGACCTGAGGAAGAAATTCTTTGTTGTAAGGGTGGTGAGGCACTGGAATGGGTTGCCTAGGGAAGTTGTGAATGCTTCATCGCTGACGGTGTTAAAGGCCAGGTTGGACATAGTCTTGGGTGACACGGTTTAGTGTGAGGTGTCCCTGCCTATGGCAGGGGGAGTTGGAACAAGATGATCTTAAGGTCCTTTCCAACCCTAACTATTCTATGATTCTATGTTTGTTGTCTTACTTGGCAAAGCCCTACTGAGGTGTATAAGATTACTTGGAAAGCAAGGTAATGTGTAAGATAAGTAGTTTCACACTGGCTTAGAGGAATGGGATCAGCTAAAACATCCAATAGTTGACTAGTTAAATAAACTAGCAATAGGTCTCAAACAAAATGTGAAGACAGAGTGCTTGTGCTGTTCATAGCTTAGCCAAATCCATGTCTCTTCAGAGTTGATGTTGTGTGGGGCAGTGTCAAATACTTTGCACAAGTCCAGGTACGTGATCTTCCCTTATGCGCAAGAGCTGTAACCCTATTGCAGAAGACCACCAAATTTGTCAGGCGTAATTTGCCCTTAGTGAAGCCATGATCAGGATTCTGCTGGTTCCTGTTTGCCTACACTTAAGTTTATCATTGCAGACCAGTTAATTTAAAATGATCTATTGCTTGTATTGACTGAGTCATTAGAATAACTTTATCACACAAATTTGGGTATTTCTTCAATTAGCACTTCTCAAAGTTTTTACCCGCATTAAAAATGGGCTCTGTGGAAGTGAAATAGCTTTCAGTGTGATCTTAGTTTAGATTATTAATGAGCTCCTGTCAGATTTGGGTTTGATACTGTATTCCCAATTTATTGATGAAACATAACCCATTGTTTTCTGCTTTGTTGTCTCTCCTAGCAGGAACCCTCTTTAAGTTGCCTTGGATCTTTTTTTTTTATTTTTTTTTTTAACCTAATTTTAGTAATCTGTTCAAAAGCTGGAGCTGATTCAGCTTCCCAATTCCTATCTGGCTCCTTAAATCCAGATGGCCCATTTTAATGGACACGTGTGCTTTGCTGGCAATGTAAAAACTTGAATGAGTGAAACCAAATTCCTCTTCCTTTTCTGACGTCGTTTTTGTTCTTTTATGCTGAATATGATGCAGTCTGTGTCCTGATTTCAGGTGACAGACCAAGACATTTTATCCATGCTCAGCAAACTTCAAGAACTCTGCTTTCACCCTGCTTCTGTGGCTGAAAGAATGTATCACCCATAACGATCTCTTAGCTGAGCTTGGGTTTTACAACTCCTATGCTTTCTCCCATGCTATTTCATTATTCAGCATTGCTGTTAAGCTTCTTCCTTATGAATCATTGTGACCATGACTCTGAACTAGCAGATGATGCAGAATAATAAGAAATAGGAGTATGCCAAGGCTTCTTTTCTCCTCTCTCCAGTACTGATGCTTACGTATTTGTGCTACTATTTTAAGGATCCATTTGAAGTTTATCACAACCTTTGTTCTGCATTTCTTTCATCCCACACTTAACTTAAAAATCTTTCAAATTACTCCTGTGCTTTTGTTTCCAACATTAATGGCAGTCATGCTGTCCAGTTAGCATTCCCACAGGTATCTTACACACCTGACATTAAATAATAAGCTCTGTTTGTTTGCTATAACACTGTCATCTTTTATTTATCTTTTCTTTAAGCTGTACTGAGTGTTGAGCTGGGTGAAGTGACATAATTTGTCTTTATTACCTGGAAGTATCCTACCTGAGACCTGGGATTGTGTTGGCTTTTTCCAAGTGCCAGTGATCTTTCCTTACCCATGCTGCTGGTCTGTGATAAATTATAGTCCCAATCTTGATCTTTCTGGGCTTTCAAAACTTTAAGCCACTGGCAGTTTTGTTAGTGCTTGTCTGTTGCATGGTGTGTGTGTGGGTTGGCATTAATATGCCAGATAAAATTACTGCTAATAATCCATTTCAATGGAAACTGTATTTATAGCCTTTTCCTGGAGTGGTACTTCCTCTGTTGGCACTGTCTGTATTGCTATCCTTTTCTACACTTAACAGTTCCTATACCAGTCCTATTTTCTCTGCATTAACAATTTCTTGTCCAGTACTGTATCAGATGACTCATCATTCTATGATTCTGTATCTGTTCTATTTCATAATTCTATGTAATCATATATCTTCAGATGATATATTTGATCCCAAATTTACCAGAAATAAACCATGCTAGACAAAATCTCCAAGGATTCTCTTCAAAAAGAGACTAGCTTGAAACTTTTGCTGTGATTTTTAGCATTTGAGTATATGGATTGCAATAATCTCTTTGAAAACATCTTCCACAAATCTCTTGAAGTTTTGTAGGCTTGTGCTTGCCAACTGCACTTGCACCTATAATTTAGGAAAACTATGATTATTCTTGTCCAGTCACATGGTTTTATGACTTAGTGACACAACCCCAAATTGGGCAAGTCTGAGGTTAATTGAAATACACTGGCTTTGATTTGAGGTGAAAGGGTCAGACGTTTTTTATTAGAGTTTGTAAGTGATGCACTAAACCAAGAAAACACTCAAATAATGAGATCCCTAAAGTAATGTAAGAGACAAGATGAAGTAGTTACAAAACTTTACTCTGTAAAAACTGGCTGTAGAGGGAGCATAGGAAACTTTTTTCCAGTTCAGGCATTTTCAGTGGCTTCCTGGGTTGCAGTAGATCCTGAACAGTCATAAGTAGAGAAGATCTGAGATAATGGCAAGAAAGGAGCTTGAGTTTGGTTCTCTGTATATGCTGTTTAAAAACCAAAATATCTGTCAGAGATATTCTGTTCTTCCATTTGAATTTAAAACTACATGAACTTCAGATCACTTGTATAAATAAAAGCCTTTTTGCTGTGTTCTGTTAGTTAACAAATTCAAGTTGAAAATCACAGTACCTACAGCTTCCATTCACCAAAGGAAGTAATACTTCAGTTCCAGAAGAAGCAAAATCTGTACAACTGAATTCTCCATCAGTTTTGCATATAATTTATACAGTCAGAAATATAAATTTAAAAAAAAAAAAAATTATTCTGTTAGTTGCAGCATGCAAAGTCACTGTTTGAGGGTGCTAATTTTAAAATGGTGGGAAAGCATCGTTCTTTTCCTGTCCTTTTAAATGTTGCTTTGGAAAATATTTAGTTGCTCAGCTTGTTCTCCAGAAGTAGTGCAAAAATAGTTCTTAACCTGAAATCCCTTCTAAATTTAGGGGCATAGGAAATACTTTTGATTTTTGTACATGAAGTTTGCTTAGGTATTTTATTTCTGGAATTTGTACGGTAATCAGTAAAAATAATTATTCATATTTATACTAATAAACTGAAGAATTCAGTAAACTTAAATACAGCAGTTGTCATAACTAGGGTTCAAAGCCATTAGAAAAAAAGTCAAAGATGCAGACCATTAAAATTCAAGCAATTTTTCCAGATTTTAAATTGACATTTTAAGACCCTACACAACTCCAAACCTGTCAGTGCCCTGAAGATTCTTCATGGTATCATTTTGTACTTGGGAACTAGTCTGCCTTCCAGAAAAGCTTTGATCTGTTTTCAAAATACCATGAGATTCTTGCCCTATCCCTAGCAGTGTTCAAGACCAGGTTGGATGGGGCTTTGGGCAACCTAGTCTAGTAGGTGTCCCCGCCATGGCAGGGGGTTGGAAGTGGCTGAGCTTTAAGGTCCCTTCCGGCCCAAACCATTCTCTGATCTTTACAGAACCAGTGCAGTAAGTTTGGACTATTTTTATAGATGTCAGAGTGTGTCTTTATGAATTAATGTTTTAGGCTTATATTGCTGCTCAGGTGGGATGTGCGTAAGACTGTGACTAAACTTTGTCCCTGTTTCACAACCACTGTGATTCCTAGCTCATATTCAGATGTCAGACTGATGGGAATGTCTTTCAGTGGTTAGCAAGATGCTCTTTAAATTTATGTGCAGATATTTTATATCCTGGCTGTCACTACAGTGAATCTGATGCCTTGAAGACTTGAGTGGGCTACTCTTAGGATTCTCTAATACGGGGTAGAGAGCCCTGAAGGGATCTGCAGCTTGATGTAGGAATTGTTTCACTGCAAAACTTCTTATTTTAAAATCTACTTACTGTATATGGTCTGGTACATGTCCCTGCAGAAATTTGGCTGCATTCATTGATTTATGTAAAATATTTTGTAAATAGCAACCAGACATTACAATAATATTTTAAAATGCTAAAAGAACATTGACAGAGCAGGAAATATGTAACTTTTTAAGTTGCTTTGTCCAAAAGTAAGAAATTGGGTATTGTTCAAGTTCTAATTCAGTTATTTTCAAGGAATGTTTCTTGGCTTATGACTTTCTTCAGTTGCTTTCTTGTGTCACAGAAACATAAACATGCTTAAGAGTTACACTTAGTAGTTTAGAATGGGAATAAATCTGTTAGCTACAGAGCATAGCCTTTCCATAAGAAGCAGTTGCTGTCATTTTGTATCATCCAATGCTGGAAGACTTTTTAGCAGTCTTTTAAAAGCTAATGTAGAGTTGTGATCTTCCTCTTATGCACGTAATTGGACCATGATTTTCTTCTTGTTCAGGTTGATGTAAACAGTACCATGGAATAAGATACAGTAGTTTTAAGTGATTATTTGAGAGAAGTTTGTAGAAGTACACCCAAGTTGCCTCTTGCTATGTGTTGCAATACGTGAGCCTAATTTGATCTCTGGGCTGAGGAGATTGTAATACAATTGAAGATACCTCAAGTTTTGCTTGTCCACCTTAAGTTGAAGGGTATCAAGTTCTGACTGTAAAAGCTCAGCCTATGACTAAAATTTATATATAATACTATTTTAAAGACTCATATTAAATTACAAATTAATACCTTTTTGTTCTTTTAACAGTAAGGAAACAACTGCCTTTCTACAAGCCCTACTTGCTTTATGCTGCCAAGAAAAAGATTCCTTTACAGAGGGAAGTTGTAAAACCAATAGTGACCTCCAAACTAATATTAACTCCAGTTCATATTTTATGGTAAAGGTCAGTATGGAGCACCTTGCATCAGAGGGCATGGGGCAGAGGGCAGCAGGGTTTTAGTGAGACCTTTTATCCCCCCCCTAAACTGGGATCCTGTACTTGATATGAAAATTCAGGCTGTTGTGCTGTCACTGAACAGTTTGATTGTTTTGAATGCTTCAGCGCTGACATTACCTCTTTTCATGTCTTATTCACATTGTTCTAATTAAATTGACTAAAGAGAAAATTAAGTGGTCTACTGCTATGTGATAAACTCTAATTCCGTGTGTAAGGGGAAGGTGTAGATTCTACATCAAAACTTGAGAGTATTTATTGCGGATTTAGCTTACTGCTGTAACCACAGGTACTGCCTGTTTGAAAGTGAGAAAAATATGCACTTGTAGACATGGGGAGGGCTTTTGCTGTATTTGGCATCATAGTGGTAGCTCTAATTTGGCCAGAATATACTTCAGGTCAGAAACAATTCAGGTTTTTCTTCTGAAGACTATAAAAAGTAGAATGAGTTAGAGTTTTTGTATGGTAATGTTCCTCTACTAGAAAAATGTGTAGGTTTGTGTAATAGCATTGTTCACTGCTCCATGTTTCAGATGGAAGCTGATCATTTAAATATACATAGGTTGCTTTGAAATAAGATCAGTTTTCTGTCACTCATTTTAATGTATCTGCTATTTAATTACTGTCAATTGAATCTTGGCAATGTATTGTAATGCTTTTTTTTTTTTTTTTTAAAGAGTGAACCAACATTTTATAACTAAATTATTTACAACTATATTAAATAGACATCTTCTGAAAACATGGTACTGATACTTCATGTGTGGGATGATTGTATGGGAACTAGCTCTTTTATTCTAGTTAATATCTGGTTAGAGCTGTACCACACTTCATAAAACTACTGAAATATTGAGTAAACCAAGAGTACAAAACAAAAGAGTAAGTGTGGTTTCGGTCCTTTCCTGGTTTGGGTCAATGAAATGGCTATTTCTCAAGTTCTAGGTGAGGAAAGTAAGTCTGGTTTTAGGCATAGGAGAAGGGAGAAACTAAATCTGCTCTCTTACATCTTGATGTAAGATACAGGCACTTAAATATGCCATCATGATCTCTTTCTTCTGTTTGTGAAATCAGCAAATCAGCCTTGTGGAGAGAGACTTGGGTAAAGTCATTTTATAAACAAATGATGAGTTCACTGATATTTTAGAATTACCCAGTTTTCTTTTTTTTTTTGCTCCCAGTCATAAGGTACATGCTATAGGGGGGAAATCCCACAACTTCCTTAACAGGTTTAACATTCCACTCGAGAGTCACTGGGGAAGCTTTGTATCTGACTTTTGGGCCCCTTATTACCTAATCTTAATCTGTCCTTTGAACGTAAATAACAAAATAATAGCAAACAATTTATCAAAACAGAAGACAGCGTCTTCTGTCTGTAATGAAGACAAAAATGGGTATTTATATGTGGTAAATCTCAAGTATGAACCCTTTCTTTTCCTTATCTGCAGTTGGATCAGAGAACAGATCAAGAGTCTATGTGTTTTTAAAGTGCTGTAGCAAACTAAATACCTACCCTGTAATATCAGAGTAAAATAGCAATTGCGTAAGAAATCTATTATTCATAGCTTCATTATTTGCTGGCTGCATGCTGCTTGACATTTTACTCCTTTTTTCTTTTGAACTCAACTGCTTTTGCTGGCATGGCAGTAAGCACTGTTTTCTCTCAGCACAGCCATTAAATCTCTCACCTGTGTGTCCTGTGCAGAGCTGCAGCTGAAAGATAAGGTTGGTCTTTCACAGCAGTGAGCATTCCAGGCTCTTCCTTCAAGGGCATTTTGCTGTGATGAAGTGTCTGAAATGACAAGGAAAACATACAGGTATGTTAAATACCCGTGCTAGTCTGAGACAAGTGAGAGTACATGGAAATGATTTAAAAATACATCTTGAAACTGCTAACAGAGTTCATGGGTAACTGTAAATCATAGGGGTTTTTTAGGCATGAGTATTACAGGCCTATCCCAAGCACCATCATCCATTAAAAAGCATTTAATAATGGAGAGACCTGACTTGCCCAACTTAAGCTTAAAATCCAAATAAAGCACTAGGGTTCTCAGCTCTTTTAAATGTGTATTCCTGCATATCCTTCATCCAAGGTCACAAAGGTAGTTTGTGAAGTACTGAATCCATCTCTTCAGCATCTTGCGCCAGTGCCAGCCTGTGAGCATCTCTGTCTTCCCAGTGTGAACTGAGAAGGTGCCTGCGATTTCGAGACGTTCTTGCAGCCCTTGGAGCACTGGTCTAGTTTTAGAATCCATTAATTACGAATGTGGTTTATACATGACATTAACATTGCTTGACATTGACTTTGCTTTACATCTACATGGTGGGTGTCACCATTCCTATCTTGCTGTTGAAAAATTTGAGACACAGTGGTAACATTATGTGTAGGATTCAGTTAAAGGTCAGCACTTAAATGTCATCTTTTACATACGTGCATATGCACTATATAAGTTTCTGTAGCAGTCAGTGAAGGTTAGAGGGCAGTGCAGCTCATGTTAAACTACACATCAAGTGACAGGTCAGCAAAATTCCACTCTAGAGTCCATTGAGTGTATAAGAGGCATTCAGTTGCCTGAATTAGTGCTAATTAAATATCTTGAAGAACATCTTGGGGCCTCTGGCTGATGGTTCAGAAGAGAAGAGTCTTCAGAGGTCCTTATCACATTTGTCAGCCCAATGCATGGATCCTCTAAGGCATCTCATGTTGCTCTGGCTATCCTTACTTGAAGCAATAGAATTAAGTCCCAGATCTGTCGCTTATAATGGCAATGTTTATACCAGGATGTGGGGATCTGTGTTTAGTTCTTTTAATTTAAAACTGAAACCTATGCAATGTATCTATGATACTATGCAGATAGACTGCAAATAACCCTACAGCGTAAGCTAAATTTATGATCTCACCCTCTTATCAGGGATTCCTCCATGTGTTATGTGTTCTTCGAGTACTCATCCGTTCATGAAACGAATCAAGAGTGTCCTGACTTCTGAACTGTGGCAGCTCATTTTAAGAGAGAGAGTTCTGTAGCTGGGAACCAAAATGGTTCTTACCCTGTGTGGATCTGGCACAGGGAATGATTTGTAACTGCTTCCAGCAGACAGAAGACTCATGCACTGATTTCCACCCCCTCACGCCTCTCCGCATATACTTGAAAGCTAAGGACTACGAATGATGCTGCTACATTAAAAGTAATTGGGTACTTCTGACTCAGAATTGAAACTCATGTGTAGCTAAATGAGACAGCAAAATGATGTTGCCTAAATGACTTAATTTATTCAGACACTGAAGTATTCTTACATTAGCCTATGTGGGTCTTTGAGGTGCTTGTTATTATCTTTATTAATCGAGGGAGAAATCCTTCATAATGGTTATGATTTAATTTATTACTCCTGGACCCTCAGATTCTGAGATCTAGAAGTGTGACTAACAAACACAAAATGTCAATACAATGCAGAAAAGTTACCTTTCCAAAAATCAAGGCCAGCCAAGGCATGGTTCAGCTAGAGATTTTCTCTGCATGTATGAGGAATTTATTGATTTAGGGTTATTCGAAGTTTAATTAAATTTCCTTTTTCTTTTCTTTTTCTATAGCCAAATTCTGTGTCTTTATGTTGTGGTTTAAAAATCTTCAAACTACAGGAATGATTATTTGTAATGAGAATGGGTGAATCCAAGTCCTTTCTTGCCACAGTTGTTGCCAGTTTTAAATATACAGAAATATACAGAAACTCCAGCTTTGGAGGTCACACTCAACTTGGAAAAATCAGTGCTTTTGTAGCTGTTGGATAGTTCGTTGTTACTTCTTCAGTGTAAATTTTAGTTAATTTTTCTATCTGAAATGTACTTTATTTAATATATAGTTTATCTTCAGGGGATGGGTGGTTTAGAGATGCTGTAGCTGCATTATGTCTTTGGTACTGCTGTGTCCCATGTCCTCTGAAAATTCAGGAAGTTTTGATAGTAATTTAGAACCTAGAAACAAGTAAGTTGGGACAAATAGGCATTCTCTGGCTTAAAACACTATTGGTTTAGGTTTTGACTCTGCTCTTGGAGAAGTTTGCTAGTGGACATTAATGGAATCTCAGGGTTTTCCATCTGTTAAAAAGGGTGTACACCAAGAGGTAGAATCTTCACAACACTGTTGACAAAAAGGGCATAATTTAACAAGGTAATATTTAATGTCAGTTCTGTTTGGCAATATAGAGTGCGAATGTTACTTTCATGTAACAATGTATTTATCTAGTATAGTAATGATAGCTGATAGCATCAACTAATCTGTTCTATCTCATTTGCTTTCAGATCTCCTTCATTTGCGTTCAGACATCTCTTTCTGAATTGTGTCTTCAGAGCGCCAATTTTTCACCTCTCCATAAATGCAGAACATAATCTGCAGGGTGGCTAGAGATGAGGGGACCTCCCTCCCCTCAGTTCCCAGTTCTTGGCCCAGCAATCTGATGTGCTTGCTTGTGGGTTACTCTTGCTGGGTTTATCTGTTAGTTCCATCCTTTAGAGGGTAATCTAATTAAGCATGAGTCAATGCTCACTGACATAAGAACTAGTTGTGTACGTTCTTTTTCTTCTGTGACTGAGCCAAACTCTGTGCAGTCTTCAGTATTCTGTTTTCTTTTAATGTCTTTATGAAAGACATCTTTGAAGGAGCTAACTTTGCTCCTGAAGAATGTGTGTGTCTGGCCTTTCTTATCTTCTGCTGCAGATGCAGAAATTGGAAGAACTTTTTTCCTGGGCTTTTTTTCAGCCTGTCTCTTATGTTACTAAGTTTTTATGGGCTTTTAGAAGTATTTATCCTCCGTAATTCTGTTAGAAAATAGGATTATATTTGTAAAAGTATGTTCCTAGCAACAAGTGTATAAGGGAACCTGGTTCAAATAGTTCTGACTTGTGTAGTTGGCTGAATGAGATCCATTAAGATGCACATCATTAAAAAACACTTGAGTTGGGCATGATGTGAAGCCATTCATGATGTTCCATTCAAGTGTCAAAGGGTCATCGATGAGGGGGTCCTTTTTGTTGTTCCAGATTTATACAGCCCCTTAATACGGTTTTCACCTGCAAGCAGAGCTACTACAGAAATAAATCATCTATTACTAGTAATGATGAGCACAAACTTCATCAAATGAACAAAAAGTATCACATTTGCTTCTGAATTCAGCTGATATTTTTGGTTGCAACGTGGCTCATGTTACTGTGAGGTTTAGACGCAGTGAGGTTTCCTTAATGTTAAGTCAGCAGTAGTTTGCTTGCAGAAGGAGGGTCGGGATTTTGCACAAGCTGTTCTAATGACTTGACAATTGAGCTTGAAAAGTCTTAAATCTGTAGTACTATTTATGTCTCAAGCTGAGACGCAGCTACAACTATATTAACACTGTGGAAAAACAAAAACTCCACGCACCACGGTAAAGGTTAATGATTGTGACTGTTATCCCAGGCACTGTACAAATTCAGAATGTAAGATTGTCGCTGGCTGGAGCAACACGACTTATTTTCCTTATGATTTGGAAACTTTTTGTCTTTTTGAAGGGGATTGCTGATTCAAGTGAAAGACATGGTCATCAGTGTTGATCCTCAGAGAGTGTGTGCATATATATACATGTGATGGTATATTGAAAATGTGGGATCTGAGCATGACGTGAATGGTATGGAATAAGGGGTGGATAATGTCAT
>JASSUY010035686.1:48521-113755 GCA_032466535.1 Forpus xanthops
TGGCTGTTCAGCCTGGAGAAGAGAAGGCTGCATGGAGACCTCATAGCAGCCTTCCAGTATCTGAAGGGGGCCTATAAAGATGCTGGGGAGGGACTCTTCATGAGGGACTGTAGTGAGAGGATAAAGGGTAATGGGTGCAAACTTAAACAGGGAAAGTTTAAATTGGATGTGAGGAAGAAATTCTTTCCTGTAAGGATGGTGGGGCACTGGAATGGGTTGCCCAGGGAAGCTGTGAATGCTCCATTGCTGGTGATGTTCAAGGCCAGGTTGCACATAGCCTTGGATATTATGGTTTAGTGTGAAGTGTCCCTGCCTATGGCAGGGGGGCTGGATATAGATGATCTTAAGGTCCTTTCCAACCTTAATTATTCTATGATTCTACTCCTTAGGATACTCTGGACACAAGAGGAAAAATTTTCCCAATGAGAACAATCAGCCATTGGAATAATCTCCGTGGGGAAGTGGTGGATTCCCCAACATTGGACACTTTAAAAATTCAGCTGGGCAGGGTGCTGGGACATCTAGCCTGGGCCATACTTTCCCTAGAAAGTTTGCACCATATGATCCTTGAGGTGCCTTATAATGTGGGATTCTGTCATTCAAATATATGAATAGAAGGTCCTCTAAGCATACACAAAAATGTGAACATCAAATTTCTTTCTTTTCCCGTGGTTTATGAAAAAGCTTGACAGTGATTAAGTTGCTGGTGTGCAAAACAGCTGAATATCATGATAAACCATATTGATTAACTTGTTGCCTTGTATTACCCTGTGCATGGCTGTTGACTGGTATATTCTTGGTTTGTAGCATCATTATTGATGGGAAGTGTTTGTGTCCTGGTTCTGGATCATAGTTTGTGATCACTGCTGAGGGGCCTACTATAATAACAAGATAAAAAATTGGAAATAAATTTAATAGAACTTGGAAAAGAATGTTCTGTTAAGAGATCTCGGCCTTTCTGTATCAGCATCCAACCTTACTGCTAGGTTGCACTGGTGAAGGGTGGGTTACTCCACAAAGGTGGTTCTGTTATCACCTGATCTGGAATTCCCCACATTCATCAATTACAGTGCTAGAAAAAAAGAGTAAGGAAAGAAGCTGGCTGGCTTGAATCTAATGCGGAGCCAGTTCTGCTTTTAGGTGCCTGAATGCACAGTTTTGATGCAAAGAATTTGATACATATTTTCCATGCATTTTGATTTTGGAGTTTATTAAGGGTATGTAATCTGCAGCCCAAACTGACCACAATTCAGCGTAAGTATCTGATACAGTTTTAGGCAACCTAGTTAAAGTACCAGTAGCAAACTGTGCAGCATCACAGAACCATGGTAAAAGCTGCAGTATCTGTCAGTGAAACGGTATTGAGCAGAACAGTCTTACTTGTGCTGCTGCTAGGTTTGTATCAATAATAAATATTTTAATTCCACCTGTTCATCTGATTCAGCAAAAAATGTTATTTCTAGGCCTGCAACAATTGAAAGTAATTTATGGATCACAAAATGAAACATTAGTGCTCTGGGGCCCTCAACACAAGAGGGATGTGGACCTGCTTGAGCGAGTCCAGAGGAAGCCACAGAGGTCCTCAGGGCTGGAGCACCGCTGCTATGGAGACAGGCTGAGATGGCTGAGCTTGTTCAGTCTGGAAAAGAGAAGGTTTCAGGGAGCCCTTGGAGCAGCTTCCAGTGCTTAAAGAGCCCAATAAGAAAAACGGAGTGGTACTTTTGGCAAGGACCTGCAGGTATAGGACAAGGGGGAATGGCTTTAGACTGAAAGAGGAGAGATTCAGATTTGATATGAGGAAGAAGTCCTTTACCGTGAGGGTGGTGAGGCTCTGGCACAGGTTGCCCAGAATAGCTGTGGCTGTCCCATCCCTGGCAGTGTTGGACGGGCGTGGAGCAAACTGGTCTAGGAGAGGGTGTCCCTGCTCATTGCAGGGGGCAGGAGCTGGATGGGCTTCAAGGTCCCTTCCAACCCAAACCATTTTGTGATTCTGTGCTTTAGAGAGAAAAGTAGTGAAGTCTGGGATAAAGATCAACTCCATAAGTCCTGAATTTGTAGGTATTTTATTTCTACCATTAAAAAATAAAATGACAAAGAATAAACAGACTATTGAGTCAGCAGGTGTAAAACATCTTCCAGTTCCAAAATCTGTTTCTTTCAGTTGAATACTGTTACCTTCATGAAGGAGCAGCCCTAAGGACAGATGGTATAAAGGTTTGCCTAGTGCAAAGTCCTATTTTCAAAGGAAATTTTCATGTTCTGTTCTTTGAAGGGCTGTTGACTTCCAAATCACACACATACATGCCTCTGATCTTTCTGAAGATGAGTCACAGTTCAACTTGTATATCTAAGCGCTGGGATCACATTTGCAGTATGTTGATCACTCCTGATGAGAGGACTGTGATGATCTCATGTGTGGGGTTATAAAGCATGCATTACTAAAAAAGAGGAGTTACAGCTATTAAAAACAGAATGTTAAAGGTTTTGCTGGTTGTTTCTTTGAAGGTTTTTTATTAGTATGCTGCTGTAGATTTTGTAGTATAACAAACATTACCTTGAGCTTAGTGGCTCTAAATGCTGGGTTAATTTACACTCAGAGCGGACCTTTCAGTGTCAGGCAGTCTTTTTCGCCAACATAAGCACTCAGCTGAAACAACAGCTATGATTCAGTTGCCAGTGAATGCTGCTTGAATTGATTTAGTCCCAGTTCAGATTTAGCACATAATCATGTTCAATTTGATCCGCTGTGCTGCCTAGAGATAAAAGGGTTGAAAAAAATAGATTTAGCTTATGTCAGTCTTTGTGGTGATGTCATTGCCATGAGAGATGGAATAGCGCTGTTACTATGCTGTGCCTGCTCAGTTGGTGGGTGTATGGGGGAAAAGCAAAGAGCAACTCAGTTAAGTGCAAAGAGCTTGTGTCGGAAGCTTGCAGTTCTTGTCAGCATTGAAACAGGATCTTGGACTGTTCAACTGCAATACCGAATTGAAGACTTGCTTTTTTCCTTCTAATTGTTTGTAACTCCGAGGTTGCCTAACTCTGTGTACAACAGAGGGGGATGCCAGCCCGTAGCATGGACTGTGATGTCTCCACTCTGGTTGCCTGTGGGGTTGATGTGGAGGTTTTTGCCAACCAAGAGGTTAAGGTATGCGCCTACAATTCTTTTGTTACAGATGCTTCTTAGAAAAGCCTTTGGGAGCAATAGGCATTTGTATGTAGCAATTCAGACTAAGGAGGCAGATGAGATTCTGCTGCAGTGGTAAAAGTCACACAGTTAAAAGAATCTGTTAATTAGTGGAGAGGAATATGGGAGAGAAATGTGCCTGCTTTTTACTGTGTTTTCATAAGCTGAAAGAATAGACTGGTGTTTACTCTTTAATGATATAAGAAATGGGTTATATAACTGACATCTGTGCATATGCATGTTTCATACTCAGAACAAACCATTCATTGTTACTTTTGGTGAGATATTTTTAGCCCAGTGTCAGCCTTGCCACTGATGTTATTTATCGATGTTGATAATCCTCACATATTTTTACTCAGTTGAACAGAAGCGATTTCTTTCCTTCAGATCCAGATCATGTGTACAAGTATAATTTTTTTGTGAAGGGTTAAAAGTTTGGAGTCTGTATTTTGGTGCATCTGCAATATAACAGAATACAAAAAGTTGTGTATCATGTATATCCTATGAATACCTCAGAAGCAGTGCTTAAATCAAAAGCTTGATATGGTGGGCTCTTAATTGTCTCTTAATTAGCCAATTACTATAGAAAAATTATTGTGTGTAATTGCTTACTGTTGAAATCAATTATCTTCTTTTAGTCTCATATTGCTGCAAGAAAATCACTGCAAATTAAGTTTGAAAGATGAATATGAAGTATGCTTTTCACAGATCATCTGAAAGAGCTCATAGGCATAATACAGTGATATTCAGCAGCTTATTTAAAGGACAAAGATACAGATAACGGTAGTTCCTAATCTGATTGTTCTTAGTATTGAAAAAGTGGAATAGGGAAGAAAAGGATTTAATTGAGGGTCAAATTTTTGAATCTCTGTGCAGTTTGATTCTGAGTCAAACATTGAAGCTAATGGAAGTATCTGGAAATAAAACCACTTTTATTTGCAGATGATTATGGGGTTTATTTCCCTGTTAATTTGTTACCAGGTGCTGTCATATGCACTTTGTACAGATGCTTTTGTGTTGCCAGCAAGAGATTTTGCTTAACTTAAAAGCTTTTTCTTAACAGTTTAAAACTGGATTTAGAGATTAAATAGTAATTGAGAGGAATGGTTCAGATGAGCAGACTTGCCTGCAGTGGGACATATTTTCTGTAGTGTTTTGAAGTAGTGAAACGTCTGCTTATTCCTTTTTTTTCTTTTTCCTCTTATTTCCTGCTTAAGAATACATATACATATTTTAATTTAGGAATTACACCTGTGTTGAGATGAGTTTGTACCTGGAGCAGCTGTCTTTTAGTGACAGGTCCACATTCAACATAAGACTATGCCAGATATTCGAGTCGTAGTGATCTCTTATATCCTTATTCATGACAGTAGCAATGAAAAAGCAAAGTTTTGGTTTCCATAAAATCAGCAGAAAGCCTTCCATTGACTTTGGTTAGAGTTAGATGAGCCTAATTTAAGCTGCAGCATTTGGAAAGTGTGGCCCAGGAACACAGATGAAAGAGAACAAAAGGGCTACAGAGGTATTACAGAAACTGTAATCCTTTTCATTACTTGTAGTTAAAACTGCCTTTATTTATATATATATATATTTTTTTTTTACTGATGTCTGAATTAAAATGTTGAGTGCAAAGACTTTGGGGTACATTTCCAATGGGGACTGCACTGCAGACTGCACTGCAGCTTAGAAACACAAAGTCTATTTTGAAGTTGTTTGGCTTAGATGCTGGAAGCAGCCTGTCCTCGGTGACCCACAGCTCACTGCAGACTAATTTTCACTTAGTTGTGTCCAAACTCGGCTGCAGGAGGCTGTGTACAGCGTTGCTGCAGCGCGCCTGCTGCCTGTGCTCAAGCCTCGCCAGCCCTGCACTCAGCCCCAGTCGCTACATAGCTGGCTGCGTTGTAGCATCCCCTTTGTCAAAGTTTCAGCACTGCTGATAATCCAAAGGTGGGGACATCTGCTGCTCTATACTCCCAGGGGAACTGCAGTGATGTACAATTGTTTTATTTGGCTGCAAAAAGAGTTCACTTCAAGGTGTTGGGTTTTTGTTGGCAGAATGGTCACAGTCAATATGATAAATGTTTACATTGACTTTGGTAGGATAAAGGGAGCATCAAGCTTTAAGTTTGCAAATGAAGGAGGCTGTTTCTGAGAAGAGATGGATGTGGAAACTTAAGTAAAAAAGCAAAAGCAAACACAGCAGTACTGCCGTCTCCCTTTCCCCTTTTCTCCCATGAGGCTTGGGCAGCGTGACCTAGTGAGAGGGATACCTACCCATGGCAGGGGGGTTGGAACTAGATGATCTCGAGGTCCTTTCCAAACCCAACCATTCTGTGAGTGCTGCCCTGCCCAGCCCTTCTGCAGGCCAGCTGGGAGGCACAAGTACTACTGAAAAATGAAATCTGTTGTCTTTCCAGTTTTCTGTTATGCAGCTCTTCATGTAGGGGAAAGTTGTTTTTGTAGAGAACCTTCTGGCAGTGTGAAAGAAATGTTCCTTCAGTGGTAGAACATATGTATTAAGGATTTCATGATACATGTGTTGCTTGATGAGACTTCCTAAAATGAGCTATTAGCACTGCAGAAGTACTTCTCTAATGTCAGCAGGGATTGTGGTTTAGATTTGCCTGCAGCATAGATGGCTTTCGTTTCAGTGTAGGTTTAGACCTGATATGGTGTTCCAGAGATGGGAGCTGGCTGTACTGAGCCACTGTTGTCCTGCTTGTGGTGGGTGGCTGGAGGCTGGAGAGGAGCTGCTCTGTTTGCCAGACCTGTGCTGGAAGAGCAGGGTTTGTGTTGGGGCTGTGGAGCAGGAGCTCTCGCAGCGGGTGGCAATGGTCACTCCTTGTATTTGCTCCTCAAGAGAAGTGACCCTTCAGTGCTGGGGGATTCTCACACAAAGACATGACCTGCTGCTTGGCACAGGGCTTGGAGCAGAGTGAGTGGCTTGTCTTATTGCTGCTTTTCCACCTGTGGAAGTGACCTTGTTCTGTAGGCTCTTAGCATCTGGCATATAGCTCAGAAGTACTCTTTTTTTCCATTTGGCCTGTGGAACAGGAGAGTGATTACTTAGTACTGAAGGCAAAGCTTTTTAGTTTCAGCATTGGGAACGGCTCATCCTTTCAACAAACAGAGGCTTGTTTGAATGCCCTGAAACTGGCAGCTGGCCTGCAGCACTAACACCGTTGGTTTACCATTCATGAATTCATCCCACAGGCCTTCTGATTTTGATCAGTTGCTGCTTTGAATTGTCTTTTATAATCTCAAAATTGAGTCAGGCTAATCAACATGCTGCTGTGTATCAGGAACTAGCAGAGGTGAGAATGCTACTGTCGAATTCACTAGGTGCAGTTCTGCTTTGAAGTTCACCTGGATAATTACAATTCTTCTGTCAGTGCCTGTAGGTGATAATTTTATGTAATGATCTTTGTTACATAAGCAATCAGTTAATGAATATCTTGTTTATTTCTAACAGAGAAATTACAGACATCACTGAAACTGTGGAAGAGAATTTAAACTCAAACTTCTTACTCTAAGCAAGGTAGTCATATATTATTCATAATTTGAGTTCTCTCTTCAGTTATGTTAATATGCACCCGTTCTCTTGGCATCAAAGTATGACTGGGGCTACAAGGCACTACTGTAACAGAGAAGAAATATTTATGATCCAGACCAATTGAATTTGTATCTGAAGAGAATAATGTAAAGTAATGTGGGTAGGACCATTATCTTAATGCAGGGGAAAAAACAATGCAGACATGAGCCAGGCAGCAAAAAGGAATAGGAGAACTAGTTTCACTGTGGTGACTGTATTGCTTTGGAGGATTAACTGAAGTTGGAATGGGATGTCTGTCAATCTGTAAACTCAATATTCAGTTCAGACGCTCCAGTGAGCACACTGATAATGCTAGTTGTTTGGGATGGCTGGTTTGGAGATCAGTCATTGCCCTGCAGTTGCCTTTGAGAGGTTTAACAAGCTGATATTGTACCAGAACCTCTGAGTCTAGAGGGCAAAAGCATGCTAGGTTCTTGCAGGTTTTGCTCTCTAATTCTCCAGTTTGTAAAGGTGGCTCATTTACAAAGATGCTCTGAGGTTTAAAGTTCAAATGCTGTCAGATGACAGTCAATGATGCAACCTGGAGGAGTGTTGCTGCCCCTCTGGATGCTGCCAGCTGCCCAGGGACAAAAGTCATGATCTTCTTGCGAAAGCTTCAGGGTTTCTTTTCTTCAGATTCTTCTCCTTAGTCACATAAGCTTGATCTGTGGGAAGACTGTTGCTCCGTCATAAGACTCCATAGAATAGGGGCATAAGGAGAAAATCGAACAGCAGCATGACTACAAAAAATACCCTAATGGCTTGAAAGGATTGCTTTAAAACTTCTGTTAGTGTTTCCTGCACTTCATAGTTCTTTCTATTAGCAAATAATGTTGCATCTGTGAAATCTTCAAGATCCAGTAGTTCTGCTTGAGAAATAGATGTCTTTTGATCTCTGCTTACTGTCTTCATCTAGAGTAAGTAACAAAGAGGAAGAATTCAAACATTTAGCTTTCTTGCTCATTTACTCCACCTATAATAATGCTTTTAAAATAGGACTGTTTGGTGTGGACAGCAAAGTACAACTTCTTTTTCTAGTCTTCAAAAAGCTGTAATATTGATATAACTGATGTAGAATAAGGGTGTTAGAAAAAAGATATCACCTTTAAGAGGTTTGTAATGTGTCTGTTTATATATATGTAGTAGTTGCTATATTCTAAATATGAAGAAAAATTCAAAAGCAACAGAAATATTTAGGACCTAATAATTTAGGTGCATGTCCAGAGAGATACCTTCTGCTTTCAGTGTTATGGTAGCCCTATTCTCTCTGTTCTTCCAAAAGATGTGGTGCTGTTTCCAGCACATAGACCCTGCTGTGCATGTCTTCAGTGTCAGTGCCCAGAGGCTCTGAGCCAGCAAACCTGGAGCTTATGTACTCAATGCTGGTGCAGACTGAAGCACTACTGGAAGCTAGTGTAACAGGAATAGGTTGGGCTTTGCCTTTGTCCTTCTGACAACCTAATGTGAAGGCAAGTGAACTCCTTAAGAAATCTCCAAAGAAGTAATACAGTTGTAAGACTTATAAGGGTCACGGTGTGCCCTTTAGGCTTACCTTTAGGTATTGGCATTTGCCTTTTTAACCTTCAATGATTTGTATTTGTTTTTTTTAACCTTCAGTTATTGGTATTTGCTTTTTTTTTTTACCTCCAGTGATAAGTGTTTGCTTTTTTTCTTGACTCAGAAGGGAATGCTGCTATTTCACTGGAGGTCAGTTGCAGCTGCAGGTGCCTACACACCTGTGAATATGGCATGCTTTCTGCTTCTCATTCTTCACCCTTTTAATACTAACAGTGAATAGCAGAACAACTCTGAGGTTTTTGTATTCTTTTTTTATCCTCCTTTCTGTTGGAAGCCACATGAAGATACTTCCTTTTCATAAGGATAACAAGGCAATCAGCAATTTGTCATCAAATGAAAATAAATAACAGCTACAATGCATTGCTAGACCATGCAGCATTAATCCAAGGCAGGAAATAAGGTAAGAGGGAGCTTGCAATTATACAGATAAATGGCCCAGCCCATGTAAGGAGCAATAAAGTGATGGCAATTTTCTTCAGCAGATTTGAGGAACTAATCAGTACAGCTATAGACTGTGGTACTTTTAGTAGACATGCAAGTGTGATACTGACTTTTTTAGATAACGATTTTGTTTAGAGTTCCCAGAAGAGCCTATAGAGGTGAAATACCCAAATTCTTTGTGGTTTTCTTAAAAAAAGCATTTCAGAGGCACGTTATTTTCATGGCTCTAATGACTAGCCTCATTCATCTCTGTAGGTCGTGTGTGTGCAGTGTTTTGTGTCAAGCTTTGCTGATACTGTGCTGCTTCATAGTATGGTCTAAGCTTTGATACTGAGAGAAGTTTCAAGTTTTGGGCTAGAGGTCTGCACCAACCTTATTATGTGTATCTCTTTAATGCATTATTTTGCACATAGACTGATGGCTGTGCTTTGTGATTGGACAGTTCTTTAACATTTTCTAGGAGTGATATTGCCAAAGGCATTAAATAATCTACTTAATTTTGACCATTCATGTGCTAAACAGCATATTTGCTTTGGAAGATATTATCTGATCATATGCTAGAATGCAAACAACCATGACAGCGTGATCTCGAGCAGTGAATTCTTCCTTGGTGAAGAGATGCTGAACAAAAAGAGTGCCCAGTTTATCAAACCCTTGACTAACACACAAGCTGCTGAGGTCCAGACACTGCCAAGCTCAGCCTCTAGTCCATGCTCAGTTGCTTCCAGATTCTGTGTTTTCCTTCCACATATTTATAGTGGTGCCAGGTCTCTGTGCATGGACTTCTGAATGTATCCACGCTGACATGGCTGTCAATGTGCACCCTCTTCTAAATGCCAGATGAATTCAAATTTCCCCATGGGAGACTTCTTAGACTCTACTGTCTAACCCTCCTTAAAGTAACTGTTTTTATTGACTTCTTAGTGTTGAGTCTTTTTGGGGTAGATCAGTTGCCGCTTCTAATATCTGAAGCGGAGTTGGAACTAGATGATCTTAAGGTCCTTTCCAGCCCTAACTATTCTGTGATTCTATGATAGCTTAGCTGCCCTCAGTGTAGGATATTGTGTTCTTTTCAGGGCAAACACAAACTTCCTTTTCTTTCCTCATTGACAGTGGCTCTAAAATGCACATGAAGCCATTGCATTTGTTTCCAGCCTATGCCTTCCCTCTAGAATTCAGGCTGATTTCTCCTTTGTTCATGTTAATTCCTGAAAGCACAGGTCATCTTCTCACAGCATCAGTGTACTTGTGATGCATTTAACTGCCCCCATTTGGAATTTCTGTTGATGCTGAATCAAGGAGAAGCCCTGGGTTGTTGCAGCTCTGAAGGAGTCAACAGCCCCATTGTCCTTGCGGGACCTTTGCACAGCACACTGCGGAGCTTGGGGGCATGCAGCAGCATCTCTGTGGCAGTCTGTTTGTTCTGTACTTCCGGAGTTGCTGAAAAACTTCAAAGTGGCGGTGTACACAGAAAGTTCCCAGTGTTCTCATTTACAGATGGAGAACTAAGGAACCAGGAAATAACTTTTCTGATTAGGAAAGTGGATTAGAATGTATCAGGTTCTGTAGATGTTCAAACTCAAATGCTGTTTGAGCTGTAGACATTTGCCAGACAGCACGGAGCTTTGCTTAGTTACTGTCAGTTTTGGGAAGGGAAGAGAGGAGCTGAAACTATTCCAACCTTGCTGCCTTTCAGAATCTGCCTGAGGTTGTGACAGCATCTGGATGGAGATATGGACTTTATCTTGCAGCATGGCTTCACATTTGGCAGGGAAATGTACTGCAGCATGCAAAATCTTCCAGTTTTGCAGCACCAGATAGTCCTATCTGTTGAAATAACAATCACTGAGCTAGGAACTACAGTGAACCTGTTGTGCTCAGAGCAGGATCAGCAGGCAGCTGTATGCAGTAATTTCTTCAGCTCAATTTGTCACTTGCAGAGGTATCTGTCTGCTTCATATGTTGTGATGAGTAATCTTGATACATTTGCCATAAAAGGTGGATGCACTCAAACAGCTGAATTGTGGTGAGCTCTGCTGTGTTATACCCATGTCATGCCCTGAGCAGTGGTAACCTTGCAAAATCTCATTTGTCCTTGTATTCATGTAGGTCAGATGTACTGGTGTGCAGACAGATGAACAAACTGTAGTAAAAGAACTGCTGATCCTCTCCTGAAATGAAATTCGATTTATGGATGAGATAAGATTGATTGTTTCATTTGCTGTGTAAATCTTATTCCAGGTTTACCAGGTTCAAGTATTCATCATCCTTTGGTGTGTATTTTGTTGCCTGAGAATCTTCAGTATTGGTTACTTTTCCATGTTTCTCAGGGAAAGCCAATAACTAAACCAATAAGAATACAGCCTTTTGCAGTGTCTAAATAGTTAGAGCTATACTGGGAAATTTGTTTTAAGCACCACTTCTCTGTAGCTGTTGGTTTGATGTGTGCTCTTTTTTGCTGGATATTGTTTGTTTGGGGATGTGTATTTTGTTTTGGGCATTATTATTTTATTTGCTTGTGCTGATAAAAACAAAACAAACCAAAACCAAACCAAGCCCAAACCCAATATCAACCCACCATCAGAAACAGCCTTTCTCCCTCAAAGAGGAATGTTAAGAGAAGAACGTATCTTTAAGGAGCAGGTCACAGGTGGAAGTCCTCTGAGCTGTGGTTTTAACCTGATGGAGGAGGAAAGCAGTTGGTCATTAAAAAAGGCATCTGAAATGAGGAAGAGGTTTCAGAGGAAGGAAGTTGGTATGATAGGGTTTTTTTCCCCCATCAGAAGTGCCTCTGTGGGGCAAAGACCAAGAATTGAGAAAACTCTTGTGGAGGCTGGGCAGGGAGGTCGGCCTTATGATTGTGTGGTGGCAGGGACAGAGAAGTCAGGATGGAGGGAGAATTGATGAAAATAAGAATGCTCAATGGAAGACCAAGGTAAGAACAGATGACTTTGACTTCTCATGGTGCAGTGGAATGATTTAAGGACTTTGAGAGCAGAAGCTGACACAAGATTTTGGCAAAACTCAGTGGTGGTCAAGAAAAGGAGGACTTTGTGACAAAAGCTTTCACCAGTCAGGAGTTAACATCATTGAAACCTTAGGTATGTTAATCTTGACAGCTTTCTGCTATCCTGAAATCTTCCACAGGATTCCATTCCACCTCCATATAACAAAATCCCTTTGTGAACTGTTACTGTGGGTTACTGATGTTCTCAACTTCCTCCTCAAAACCTGTTGTTGTATGTCTTACAAGAAATTAAAGGAATGAATGTGGCTAGACTCAACTACATGTGCGTGTGTAAGACGGAAGCTACTTTGCAAACCCTACCAAAAATAATAATCTTTGCTCTTTTATCATATTTCTGCCTTTTCATAGAGTCATGACCTTCTCTGTCCTCCTTTCTGCTGGATCCTTCTAAAATGCAAGAAGGGTGTTTTTTTCCCTTGTTGTTTCTGTACAGTACAGTAGGTGATACTAGAAATAAAACCCAGTAATTTCTGAATTGCTGGAAGTATCCAAACAGGAAGGGATACAGTAAGACATGATAAATTATGAGAATGCTCTGGGCACGCTCTTTTCAGCAAGTGGAGGTAGATAATTTGTATTTGATTTTCCAGCCTTAACTATTCTGTGATTCTATGATTCTTGATTTTGATCTTGGCAATTAAGGATGAAATTAATAACGTGAAGTACTTTTGGTTGAAAGTTATTTTGAAGCAAGCTTTTGAAATGAAGAGAGTCTGAGATCAGATGAACAAGGAAAATTATTCTGTTTTAAAAAGTCATTTTCAGCACTTTTATGGAGCTGGTAAATAGTGTCTCCTAAAACGATTATCTGAGATTGAGGAGTGTACGGGAGTTAGCATTTAAGGAGGCACTGTTGAATGCATAATGGAGATTATCTGTCCTGATGCAAAGGACAGATGACACATACATTAGAAGATACAATTTTTTTTGCTTTACATCAGTTTAAGGATTTATATATAAAGTGAAAACCAAGTGTGCAAAATTACAAAATTGATTTAATTAACTGAGGATTTAAACAGGAACAAGGATAGTCTGGTAATGCATAAAAAGTGAGAGGAAAACAATGTGCAATTCCATTAGCAGCAAGATGCATAATGAACAGTGTTATATAAAGTGCTTGACTAATAAGCAGCTAAATTAATAGAAAAAAAAACAGCCCTAGTACTGGCCAGAGCAGAGATAAACTGCTAAAAATGCAGAGATAAGGCAGTTACTCAAGTGTACAGGACCTGATAAAATCTACCAGAGTGCTTTAGGATACAGTTGAAATAATCTTGCTGCCATTTGAAATTATCTTTGAGAATTCATAGGTTCTAGAGAGACTGCTGTTAGAAAGAAATAGCATTTCCATTTGAATAGAGGAGGGGAAGAAGGGTCTGGATACTTGTAGATATCTTATCTAACTTGAATTTTGGAAATAAGTTTGTAAATACTTTGGAAGTTCCAGCCCTCTGATCATCTTGGCCTCCTCTGGACTCACTGCAATAGGTCCATGTCTGTCTTGTGCTGAGACCCCTAGGGCTGGATGCAGTACTGGAGGTGGGGGTCTCATGAGAGCAGAGTAGAAGGGGAGAACCACCTCCCTTGACCCTGCTGTTTTCTGGCCATGTTGTCAAGCTGACTGAAGGCTCTCAAGTTCTGAATATCGTTGTGGTTTCTTGGATCCATTAATCCTGTTGAGTGGTGGTTTCCTGGTTTGGGTTCTGTGCTAATGTGGTTGCGGGCCAGTTTAAGTAAGCTGGCCAGTGCTGGTGCACTGTTCGTCTCTTGAGGCTGGTTATACTTTACAGATGCACTTTCTTGTCTAAAAATGAGACTTCATGTTGCCATCTTGTTTACAGGTCCTATGAAGAAAAGCACTGAAGTGTGAAAGGTACTACCTTTATCTTTAAAAACAGCTGATTATGTTAGAGGAATTCCACGGCTGTGCAACCAGGCAGCTTTCTCCAGGTGACTGCTAGTCCTTGAACCATAATCTGAGAATCACTGAATTAAACAAAACTCTTATTAATCACAACAGCTAGAAACAATGACAAATGGTGGGCCATAACAGTAATAAGTATGCTGCTGCTTACACTACCAGTAAATTATTGGTATACTTAAAGTTTTAGAGGTTTGGAAAGTTGATGCATTTTTCTCTGAATTCTTTAAATAAATGAATAAAGGTGAAAGAAGCTCAGATATGTATTTCTTGCTTTTGTAGCAGATAACTAGACTGAAACCACTGATAAAACTGTAGTGATTGAAGCTACCTGCCCACAGTTTTAAATCCCAAAGTAGTGATATTTCTTAGGGTAGTGAAAGGAGCTTGGTGTCACAAAGTGTTGCTGAATAAAAACATTTGCTTGGCATAGAGTGGCAGTCCTGAAACAGGAGGGGATACTGCATCCTGGGAAACAATAATGCAGAATGTTTTTTAGTGTCATTGGCTCAGTGTTTGCTAAAATTTCTGCTAAAACTTTAACTATATTATACTGTTCTATAATTTATGTGGCTTTATAGTGAAACAGAAGCAGAGCAAATGAACCTTAAGTATTTTATAAGGAAAAGGTCTTGGATAAGAAGAATTTACACTGAGAATAAATAATTATTATAAATGTGGTAAAATGATAATTAAATAGGAGTGTGCACCAGTGTCTAAAATGGAGTGGCTGATTATAGCTGCAGATTGGTATATATAGAACTACTGTATTTTGAACCACTTATCTATAGGAAGGTACCCTTGTTTTCAGCCTCTTTTGAGTTATTCTTCCCTGTTTTCCATCAAATTTAAGGTTTATATATATAGGAAGTCCATATCGACTGTGTTTCTGATTTGAGTGTCCCTTAGAGAGTCTGTGGGCTCTGCTGAGGGACTTCTAGGATGCAATTTTCACTTGTAGTTGATATTTGACCTTCTTAATGATATACTAGTGTCCCGAACTTATTAAGTACACAGTTTTCAATATTTATTAAATCAATAAGTGTGAATTCTATTCTTAAGGCTACAATTGGCACTATTTCTGCGGTGCAGTGATTTGTAGGTATAGTCTCTGCATCAGGCTGAGTGGTCGGGAAGATGTAGCCTCAGTAGCAAACAGGTTGCTTCCCTTTATGTTAGATTTAGGTAGATTTATGTTGGATATTAGGAAGAAGCTCTTTACTGTGAGGGTGGTGAGGCCCTGGCACAGGTTGCCCAGAGAAGCTGTGGCTGCCCCATCCCTGGCAGGGTTCAAGGCCAGGTTGGACAGGGCTTGGAGCAACCTGGTCTAGTGGAAAGTGTCCCTGCGCATGGCAGGGGGGTTGGATATAGAGGATCTTGAAGGTCCTTTCCTATACAAGCTCTTCTGTGATTCTATTATTTTGCCTGACTAGTTCCCCTAAAATTAATATTCCCATGTCTTCTCATGTCACTTCAAGTCTGTTTGCACTGAACTTCAGTGCTTTGAAATCTCTTTGTCCTCAAAGACAGACTTCTCAAGTTTACACATTTGCCTCCAACACTGCAGATAAACGCATAGACTCACATCATGGCATTTGCAAGGCACGTACCATTCTTCGATGCAGAGACAGCATGAAAAAGTGCCATAGGGCAGGAAAGTGGACTCTATGAGGTAGTAATTATCTTTGTATGTCCTTTTTTATTTTATAAAATGAGTAAAAAATCATGCAGTTAACTACTCTGCTCACCAGTCACTGGGCTTGCTGGTATCCAGAGCAATCGGTAAGAAGGCAAACATCTGTGATGAGTGGCTTCCATTTCATGATGCCAGTCCAGTATCTTCTTAATATCATGCTGTTACTGATAAATTTTTCACATCAGGAAATGAAAATGATTTTGATGAAGAGCAGTGCTGGTTTTAGCTGTAAGATAGGATTAGTCTGTTTTCCAGTTCTTGTTTCTAAACAAAATCCGTGCCAACTGGAAATTTTCCAGTTGGTTGAAAAATGACATGGAAGCAGTTTGGTCAGGAATATTTGCTTTTTCACCCTGGGGTTTCTTCCATCTGCCTAATAAAGCAATTATATCACTGTAAGAGTGAAATGCCCTTGCCTATATCCTGTCTGATCATGGACAGTACTAGTGGCTGTTGAGACATAAAACCTATTGCCTCTTTTATTGCTCTTACGTACCTGTTACAGAGACCAGGTCTGTCCTCTCGGTAACCACTTCTTGGTGCTGTGAGGCTGCTTGCCACCTAAAGCCACTCTTCTGGCTTACACAAGCCAGTTTTCTGAAAACTGCTAAATTCTTCATTTCATTAGGTACTATAGCACCGTAAAGTTGTTAGAGACTAATTAAACATTGTGGTTTATACTGGAAATAAAAACAGGCTGTTTTTTAATTAAGCAGGTAGACTATTATATGGCATTACTTTGGTGCTTGGGATCCTAGAGTCCTCTAAAGACTGTGACCTCTGATGTGGGAGGAAACACCATCTCTTAAGTGCAAGAATATTTCAAGCACATTTTTTGTCACAGAAGCTTATTCAAACTGGAAAGCATCTTCAGTATTTTGTAGGACAGGGCTAAAATGAGTGTTGCAGTGACAGTATAGAAGCAGCAGGGATGAGTGTATCATCTCTCTTTATGCAGATACTTTCCATCCATTTTCTGCCATGATCTGCAAAATCAAGTTCATGGTTCAACTTTTCAGAGTGATAACAGCATTAAGAGCAATTGTACCCTGCAGATTATAGCTCCTCTGAGGGCACCAAATCAGCAAGTGTGGGAGAATGATATACTTGCAGTCTTTTAGAGTGACCTCTTTCAGAGCACAGTATAAATAGGATCATTTTAGTCTATGGAAGTTCTGCCATTTGAAGTTAGGAGGAACACAGTGCTGCCTGCAGTTATCCTCTTTTTTTTTTTTTCGGAGATATATATATATATAAATATATACGCGCACTGGTGTCTTTCTATTTTTGACAGCACAGCTCCTGTTTTGAGGAAAGTCTGTATCTTTTGTAATAACAAAAATAAGACGTTTTTCCTCTTCAAATAAATGCATCAAGCTCAAATGTTTTCTAGTAAACAATTAATGAAGAAAGGATTACAAAGAGCAAACCAGTATGAAAATATACAGAGAATTGATGGTGAAGGTGGGTTTTCACTGGCAAGCTACAGAATGAGGCGTTCATGAATCATAAAAGCCTTTTCTGGAAATAATTTTGCTTAACATATTGCAGCAATTCAGCATGTATTTTTCTCGACCTCTCAGTTTAAAAGAGGTGTCACAGTTTCTGAACTATGCATTAAGGTTGCTTATTTCACTTTATTTTCCTCTTCCTTTATCCATTTTTTCCCACTTATACTACTTCTCTATTTTAAAGTGAAGTTAGAATCTAGAACAAGTTAATGTCTGTTAAAAAAACTATATTGATCTCTATTGTTTAGTGGGATATGAAGGACTTTGCTGTATTAACCAAGGGCAAAATGCAGAAAGCTGTGCTGTGGTGTAAGCATCTCTTGTATGACCCTGCACCCTCAAACCCTTATGCAGCTGTCAGGGTAAAATTTTAGTTGCATGTGTCATCTATTCAGTTCTGGTGTGTTGCAGTGTGACCGGTGTGTTCCTATTCCATCACCTATGCTGAGCTGGATGTACGAGAGGCAGAGCAGGTCAGAATATGTCTGAAATGGACCCCAGAAGGAGTTTCCCATATGTCTCTATATGTCACATTAGTAAACTTCTCTTTATGCACACCTTCGCCCTTTTCTAGCCCAGTGATGATTTTTTTCCTTAGTGTTTTGGGTTTTTTTTACCTCTTCCTTACATGTTTATTTCTGATACTTTTTTTTTGCACACCATTAAGCCTGAAACACCATTCACGTGTACTTTTAGGTTTGCAACAGACTCCATTCAGTCACTCGACTGCAGATCACGTATCACTGACCTTGATGTATCCTTGTACAGGCAGACTCCAGTCTTAAAGGCTGCAGCTTCTACGAGCTGTTCAAATGTAGACAGACGACAGACCTTCTTGAGTAATTTGCAAATGAAGTGTAAGACAGCGAATGACAGATGGTTGAGACAGACTGGCAGGAATAAGAAACAGTCAAATAGTACAACCAAAGCGTTAGACAGTGGTCACAGCACTGCAGATTCTGCCCGCTGTGTGTGGGCTGCAATAGCAGGGAGAAAGGCAAGACAGAATAGCTCTTTATTTAATGTTTTAGGGCAGAGGTGCTGTTGCAAAATGAGTGGTTTAGGGCTGCTTAAACAACGACCATGAAAGGTATTGGCAAGAGCAGTTTTAATATGATTTATAAAAGCACGACTTAACAGAACTTGATGACAAGATTCACTTTATTTATGGATGAAGCATTCAAAGGAAAATTGTAAAATCAAGGTAAAGATGATTGATAGAGAGACCGAAAACACCAAGAGTAAGGGAGACCCTTCTTCCTCTCAGACTCAGTCAATAGTTGGTGTCTAATGGAATGTGTAAAGGAAAATAGAGGTAGAATCAAGCTAAAATGATTTTTATAGAGATCAAGAATGAAGAGGGTAAAGGAGACTCTCCCATTGAGTCACAAGGTTCAGACTGGACACCTTTGCTTTCTAAGCTCCTAATGGAGCCCAGGTGAGGTTGAATCAAATCAGTCTCAAACTTGGACAACAGTTTACATCTAATGGAAGAAATACAGGGAATAAGGAAATCCTCCAATTGAATCGTGAGTTTTTTCTAAACCTCTTGTTTTCTAAACTCCTGACAGAGCTTAGGTTCAGCTGGAACTAGTCTTGGTCTCAGGCTTGGTCAATGGTATTCATCTAAAGGGTTACACACATAATTCAGCAGCAGCACCTTGAGTGAAAACTGACTTCTACATTTTTGTCTCCAGGTAGGCTATTTTCCTTTGAAGCTACATTTCAGCTGTGAGTTTTGTACTAAACTCCTGAGAATGTCTTGGTGGGTTAATAGTTTTCCCTCATGCTTTATTTTGTTGGTTAAATAACATTCTGGAGGAGAGTGAGATTAGATTCTGTTGTGCTCTCTGAGTTGTTTTTGTTTTAATAGCTGCTTTCAAAACTGTCAGTGTCCTCTCTAAATCTAAGCAAGTTTGTTTCTAGCCATGTTAGTGCAGTCTGCAGTTGTTGGAGGAGAGGGAAAGGAAAAGCATTCCCCATGACTGTGATGAGAAACAGCTGAAATGCGATAAATGTTGATCACTGTAGGCAGAACAGTAAATCAGGAACAGGCAAAGCAAGCATTTTATTTGTTTAAACTGTCCCATGGCTTTTTCTTGTTGATTTTTCTAGTTTAACTGAGTTGAGACAGGAACAGGGAAGAAATAGCATGTATTTATGGTCGGTTTACAACATTGCAGCTCCAAGAGTATAAGTAAAATGAAGTTTAGTAACTCTTAGTGTTCTCTTTATTGTATTTCTTTCTTGCATTTAGCATTCCATTCAGTGAGGTCCCAATTCTGGGTCAATGGCAGCAATAGAAGTGTCCCCTGACACTTCAACAGGATCAATAAACAGATTTTTAAGGAGTTGAACTTTCTGGATGCTCTGACTGGAGTTTTCTATGCTTATAGAGGAAAAATGCTTCTGAATGAGTTACAGAAACACTGGTTCTGCTCCTATGGTTGCCTGTAAGTGGGAACTGTGACTATAAGCAAGTCTGTCCTCGCCTCAGTGTCGCCACACAGAGAAGCAGAGTAGTATACCTCAGGAGGGTTAAGCAAATGAAACTTCAGTTGTCAGAGATCAATAAAAGATAGTGTAATGAAAAGATGGAATTTTTTATGGCTTTTCTTACAGTCCCTAAGTTTATATAGTTAGTGTCAATATTTTTCACAGACCTAATGCATAACTTTAATCCTCATTCCCTGCACAAGTCTGACTACCAGTCCCTTATTTGTTCTTGTCCCTAGCACTTGAATTTGATTGTTTTTTTTCAGCTTTTTCAGGAGTGCCATCTGACTGTTCTGATGAGAGATCCTGGCTTGTGTCTACATTAGGTTTTTTAGTCCAACTTGAGGATTTTCATGAGGCAGCTTTCCTGTTGATCTCCATAAACTGTGCTTTTCATCTACATCACAGAGTTTGTCATGAACTGGATGACTTTCAGGTGAAATTAATACAGAAGATGCACTCCAGTAATGTGCCTGATATATTCCAACTGCTAATGGGCATTCAGTCCACAGAACCTGATCAGAAAGTCCTCAGCACCAGCTATTTGCTTCAGAGATCTGTTCCTTGGAACACCCTTATTGACAGAAACATAGCTACTGGTAAAAACTAATTAAGGTTGTTTTTTCTTCCTTAGTTTTGTTTGTCAGATTATAATAATAGGAACTTTAGGAATTACTGGAACAGGCTAAACATATACACAGTAATTTGTTCCTTGTGATACCAATTAATTGATGGACTTAAATGTTTGCAGCAACAAGATAAAATTGCTACTATGGACATTCTTAAATCCAATGCAGATGAGCTCCTTGGAGCTCACTAAATACATTATCTATGCAGTTATTGTATAAATTCTTAAAATAAAAGAAACATAAAAAGGCTTTTTTTTTCTTTTTTTAGGACTGATTATTTTCCTCATTTCTTCATTATGAGCACTATTTTTATCATTCTGAAGCCAAAATGTAAAGCTGCTATTTGGAAAACAGAAATTGCATTAAATCCTTCACTGATCTTTGTTCTTCCTTTTTCACTGCCAAATACGATGCAAACGAGAATTAAAAAAGGAAGTATCTAGTGATGTTGCACAAAATGATAGCCAGCACAGGAATCAGAGGTAGCTTCTCTGAGAATAAAGAATGATGTCTCTATAGAACACTCCCTAGCACTGGGGGCAAAACTGATAGATCTAATCATATAACATGCATTTGGACAGCTGGTTTGAAAGAGCACTTCCAGTGTTTCAGTGAGCTAATGTGGCATCTGGAACTGGAGTACTTCAAATATGGGATGCTTAGAAAAGCTGTTTCTGGTGATACAATAAAATAGCAGTACTCCTATAAAAAAGAAATGTAAAGTGTGGATTTTTCTTTTAGCTCAGTCGTCGGGTGTGAAATTAAGTTGAGAATTCTCCAAACTATATAAAATCACCCCCTTGGCATTGCCACAGGAACAATTTATTTCATCTTGAAGGAGCCTTTGGTTTCCAGATCAGTGGAGCTAAGCAGGAAGAATGTGCGTCACATTGAGGTAAACAGAGATGTGAGCTGGTTAAAAACAGAAAAGGCAACACAGCAAAATTCTGTGCCCCTGACATTTGTCAGCCTCTTCTGAAATGTGAATGCTGTTTCCATTAAGCTTTGGGGCAGATATTATCGCTGTACCTTTTTGTTGTGCTGGTGAGTTGGAAGCTGAACAGGAATTTTAGTTCAGCTGATTTTTCAAGAGGCAATTCTGTCTTTTGTTCACCAGGAGGTTTGCAGTGCTGCTGCAGTGCTATCATGCCTTGGTGGACCTGGCCTTGTGCAGGAGGACTGGTAGTGAGGGATGGCTCTTAATGCCTCAGTCCTGGTGTGAGGTGAAACTATCAAGCTTCTTCCTGTTTCTTATCTATTTTTGTCATCACAAGTTTTTGCGAGATGATGAATTACAAATGTCTATGCCGCACTGTGTAATGCCTGTTATACTTTCTCAAAGTCTCTCTCTGGAACAAGACACCATATCTGTAAGCAGTAATCAGTACATCAAATATTTCTGCTGTCAGAATGATTTTGGCACAAAATGATGGTGCAAACCCCTGGTTGCAGCCTCCAGAATCTAAAAGTTCTGTGCAGATGCCTCCAAAGCAGCCCATGTAATGTGACAGCACATGTGAGCCATGAGGCAGGGCTGCATGCAGGCACATTTTGTAGCCACTGTTTCTGCAAAGAGCAGAGCAACCAGGTCACTTAGCATCACTTATGGAATACTCAGTGTGTATTCTTTACACAGTAAAGCTAAAAGGTATTAGGACCCCCATTAACATTCACAGGATTGCAGTAATGCAAGTAAATCAGTCATGATATAAAAAAAGACAGCAAGATTTAATGTATTTTTTTAATCTGTTGCTCTCAAAGTTCAACCTCAACATTTATTTTGGCTTATACTGTTTTGTTTAATCTTTGGCTCATAATTTACCTTAAAACTAACAGAAAGGCAAGCACAGAACCACAAACGGCATGCACTGCGTTGATTTGTGTACTGAGATTATTGTGCAATTTTGGAAGTGCTATGCACGATTCAAATAAATAAACCCCAGCTCTTTTCACCTCTATCTCAATGCTATAGTCCAGTTTCAGGAAGAGATGAGCAGAACTTTGCACTGAGTACCAAGGTGAAAAACATTTTTGTTTTTTCTCCCTTTCAGAATTTCTCACATGAAGAAACATTGCCATCTTAAAATGTACCCTGACTAATGACAGACAGATGGAAGGACACAATTTGCTACTGCATTTTTTTCTTGCTGTTTCCTCTTGTGGGATTGTATGAGATGTCCCCTTTGATAACAGAAGAAACTTCCTCCAAACCAGCATTCATACAATAGTATTCAGTCTTGAGTATTTTCTTCAAATACTGTCCTATCCTACTGGTAAGGATGGAGGGAGTAGGAAGATTCACACTCTTGGCTTACAGCTACCTTCAGTGAAAGGCAAAATAAAAAGCTAGGACCTGGAGACCTTAGTATCCCTGGATGATAAATCTGTAATTTATTCTCCCACCATTTCATAAAGGTGTAAGGACTAGATCATGATAGCTCTTTATTGAACATCATCATAATCAATTTAAAGTATTTCCTCCCTTTTCAGCACTCCTGGAATGTTAACTGCAAATCAGTAGTGCTTTTCCATATGTGCTTCCAAAGTTTCCTAATTCACCTTTTTAGAAACAGTGAATTTGATCATTGAATAGGCTGTTGTTTAAACCAGCTACTCGCAGGAGGTCTTGCCATTTAAGATATTTTCACATATGAGTTATATCAAGCTGCTTGCTTCGGTTTCTGTGGCTCATGAAAGAATTGTTAAAAGCACTTGATGTGAACCCAGTTCTGATTAGACAAATCAGAGCCCTTTTTCTTCTAATTTTTTATTTCAGAGCTACAGGAATGCATACTGCTGTCCTGTAATCTTCCCTTCCTGCCCCTATCATGAAAGTAGCTACCCTTTTTGCTACTCCTGGGCCAATGGCATTTTGAAATCTTACAGGTCTAATGCTAAATATCCTCAGTTGGAGCCTGAGCATTTTAATGGGAAGTCTTTGTTTCATACCAATGCTGTTGGTATTGTAATTCAGATAATCCATTTCCCTACACTTCATACTGCTTTCCTCGTGTAGCAGGAAACACATCGTACCTTACGTACTGTTTCCCAAGGTAAGATCACTTACTTTTACCTCCCATGATATGCTCAGCACTTCTCTAACCATCCTTGCAGTCTTCTTCCATTGCTTTTCCAGCTTGCCTCCATCTTCCTTAATCCTGGATGAGGAAAGCCGCACACAATACCCAGACCAGGTCATTACAGTACCCTTCATGTAGCACTGACATATCCCAATCCTGAAATTGCTTCCAGCTGAGATTTTTCTGCGTTTCTGTAGTTTCATAGATTTTAAATGTGCATTGCTTAGGAACTCCTTTATCCCCTCTAGAATTAACTGGTATGTGTGTCTTCCTTACTGAGCAGTTGGCAGTGTTACTAGGCTCTAGTGCTTAGCCTCCAAACATTTTATCAAGCTCCATCTTTCTTCTTATGCTGCTTGTCAGATCTTCACTATTTTACCAGCCTGCCTATGTGGAAACGGGAAACATTCCGCTCTGAGATATGAGTTTATTTCTTAAAGGCAAATTCGTATGTGGTACAGAGCTAATTTCAAGAAAAACTTATTTCATGGTCTAGTGTGTAGCGTCCCTGCCCAAGGCAGGGCGTTTGGAACTGGATGATTTTAAGATCCTTTCCACCCCTAACTATTCTATGATCCTATAACTGTAAATTATGACTCTGTTTCTCTATTGTATACATTTAGTTCCTTGTATTCTCTTCATATAAATGAACAGGAAAAAACTGAAATGGGAAAAATGCTTGCTGTATCTAGAATTATAGAATCATAGAATAGTTAGGGTTGGAAAGAACCTTAAGATCATCTAGTTCCAACCTCCCTGCTATGGGTAGAGACGCCTCACACTAAACCATGTCATCCAGGGCTTTGTCCAACGTGGCTTTGAACACTGCCAGTGATGAAGCATTCACAACTTCCCTGGGCAGCCCATTCCAGTGCTTCACCACCCTTACAGTAAAGAACTTCCTCCTTATAGCCAATCTAAACTTCCCCTGTTTAAGTTTGAACCCATTACCCCTTGTCCTATCACTACAGTCCCTCATGAAGAGTCCCTCCCTAGCATTGTTATAGGCCTCCTTCAGATACCAGAAGGTTGCTATGAGGTCTCCATGCAGCTTGCTTGTAAAACTCTATGAAAGTTTAAATTGCAGCCATCTCCTAAATCAAATGTGTAATAAGGGTGATAATGAGTGTAAACACAGTGAATAATAAAATGTAATTTGTGTTCTGAGTTATAGGGCTCTAATCCAAAGCTCACTAATGTCTGTGGAAAGACTTCCATTGAACGGAATTAGGCCTTGGCTTCTGTCCTGAATTAGCGCAATACCAGTGGAGCTATTCATGAAAGAAATGTTTGGAAATACATCACAGGAACTTGCTGTGTCAGAACCCAATTCACTTGCTAATTCAGGCAGTCATGTTTTGCAATGCTTGTAGCGGGGATACTCTGTCATAGTCCTTCACATCGACTAACCAGATTCAATCTTTATAAAAAATCATTTTCCACCAGTGCTATAATTGAAAGTTTGTTTCTGGATCAGTACTCTGATGTTTCAAACCTTCCTTAACTTCTAAGCTACACCTATTTATGTCAATTGTTTCTACTTGATTCATGCTGACATAGTCTCCTAGTCTGTACTCTGCACAGTATACTTTGCCTTTATTCTGTACAGTTCTGGTAAACTACTGATGATTGTTCCATCTCTTCTCAGGCTTTGCTTTGTTTTGCTAAATAAGCCAAGCATTTTCATTTCTTATTCAGTAAGTCTTTCATTCCCTGTAGCCTTTATCTGAATCTATTCCTGTTTGGCTTAATCTATTTGAGATATAAGGAACAAAACCTGCATTTTTAATAACATAGTGCTCTATACACTGTTGTTAATTGCTTCCTTGCTGTTTTGGAAATACTTTCCCAGGTACATTCAGTATTTTGTTTACCACCTTATGGCTGCATTTCACTGATGACTTCTATCATGTGACTAATAGGATCCTGGATCCCAGGTGGGCTCCCCTGTAGTAGTACCAATAGTTTTTAGTCCAGGAGCACATAGCTTTGCCCTTGTACTCTGAGGTTTTTAGCTCATGTCTGTCACACCAGTGTTCGTTTCTACCATGGATTGTGTACTGTTTGTCCTTTGCATTGGCTGTCATAAATAATAACAATCAAGCTTGAGTAACCAGGAGCCTCGATTAGTGTGTGTGTACTTTGTACAAATTCTGTTAATGAAAAAATAAAAGAACTTTAGAAACTGCTAGAGGTGGTGGATGATGGGTGATGAGAGCTGACCTAAGGTGACAGGGAAGAACTAGGAAAAGGTACCTGGTGTTAGCAAAGGAATAGAAAGATAATGAGAGGGTTCAGAGCCTATGAGGGAAGAGAGAAAACCTCTGCAGAATTGGTCAGCTAAAAGCTACTCGCATTTGCCAGAGCAGATTGGGTCTCGCAGGGACATAGTTGAGATGAAGACAGTCCAAAATCCCAGAAATAAATGCCTAACTCATGACTTTCTGCATTTTGACTTTTTAAGAGTAGCAACGCTGCTGCTCAACTTTGGACATCCCTTTATTGTCAAGAGCTTTCTCAGTATTCTGAAAGGTCACAGACATTTTCTAGAAGCATTTTAAGAACTGACTCCTAAAAGTCCTGAACTGAGAGGATTATGAGTCTTGAATAATTTATCTGCAAAACTTGAAAGGGAGAGAATTTTCTTAGGTCTTTAAAATGCATATGATGCATTTTCTTATAGGTTGGAATTAGTCTGAAATACTTTTATCCAGATAAGTACATTCAGCAGATATTAGAAATCACAGGAAATAGCAATTAAGGCATGAGGCATTTCCTGGGAATTAATATCAAGCTCGGAGGAGTTAGGATGGCTCTAAATGCAGCTGAGGGCCATTAATTGCAGTTGATGATTAATGACCTCTGCTGAGGTCATTATCATTATCAGCTGAAAATGGAGAAAAATCCGTATGTATAAATCTTTTTACTGGGAGATGCAGTTTCAGTCAGTGCAGTAGGTGCATCCTCACTGTGGACAGACTGCCCTGCATTGGTATCAAATAGAGGGCTTGATTTCCCTCCTCCCCACAGCATTTTTTGAGCGTTAATCAAAGCTGAATCTCTAAAGCTGTGCCAGTATCAAATTGAGAAGTAAGCAGAATAAAGCCCATATCACTTCAGTGTTCTCCCTGTATTACGCTTGGTGTTCAGTATTTAATCAGCTTTATTTAGAGATACTCCCATCTAATCCTTTTGGTGCCTACTGAAAGTGTGTCTCATTATTGTCCAGAAATGTGCCTGAAACATTCCTTGTACTCACTGTTCTTGGGCTCAAGTTTGAAATCATGTCTTCCCTTCTCCTGCATTATGAACCTCACCAAGATCTGCATTCTGGAGTGTCACAAAGAGGGCAGGCACAAACAACAAGAAAATACCACTGTTCCTATGCAGGGAGAATCTGTTTCTTAACAAACCGGAAGTCTTAATAAATAATTACTTCCCATTTGCCAGACAAGTCTGTACATGGTTTCTACCACAGTTGGTGAAATAATTTTTGTACGATGAGTGATTTTATTGTTGACTGAGTGCTACTAAAGGGGCTAAGACATGTTTATGATTAGGAAATATTCATTTTGCTGCTTATTTTTAGTGTATGTGACTTCTGTTATAATACCTTGAATACCTATCAACTCCACAATGTTTGTGGGATTACGGCTTGCCTTTATTCCCCTTCCACCAACCACTGAGCTCTCTCCTCTCTTTTTTTTTTTTCCCCCTTCTTTTTTGTTTATTGCTCTGAAGTATGTCCTGTGATGAGAGGAAGGGGTGAGTGAGCTCAGGTGAAATGAAAACCATGAAAGCTTAATAGACCACAGGGAGGCTCCTTTGAAAGGTAGAAGTGCTTCCTTGTGAGGGTGGTGAGGTCCTGGTGCAGGTTGCCCAGAGAAGCTGTGGCTGCCCCATCTCTGGCAGTGTTCAAGGCCAGGTTGGACGGGTCTTTGATCAACCTGGTCTAGTGGAAGACATCCCTGCCCATGGCAGGGGGTTGGAATTAGATAAGCTTTAAGGTTCCTTCTAATCTAAGTCATTCTGTGATGATTCTATGATTTTTCAAAGACATTCTGGATTCTTTGTTTTGCTTTGTACAGTCAATAGATGAGAACTGAAGTACTGATGAGATTATATAAATTGCATGTTCTGTTGCATCTTCTGCAGCCTTAGCAACTTATCCACTCAAAGAGAAAATAAACTGTTTTCCTGGGTGAGAATAAAATATGTTATATTTTAAAGCTTACTTGCAGATGTATCAAAGAAACCATCAGGTTGTTGCATTTCTACAAACAGCTGACGTAATAGTGCTCAGTGTATGAAATGGTATGGCAAATCATCTCAAATGCCCTGTTTTCAGGATAAACAATCGTTAAAAGAAAGAACTTTGCTCAGGATGATTCTCCATTTTCAAAGACTTTAAGTCTTGGTTACAGTACTTAAAATGCTAGAATATTATGTGAGACTCGCTGGATGGCAGTTGCCACAGGAGTAAACACAAAGACTCGACTAAATGTTAACTGCTCCCTTTCAGTCTTAACACTTTATGAATCTGTGCTTGTGAATGACAAGAACTGTGCAACTGTGTCAGAACTGATGTAAAGACTTTGGTTTTATTTGATGATTTGGAGCTAGTCCTCTGTGTTTGCGTATTTACAGGGAAATTGCAGAGAAAGTCTGATCTTCCAAGGCTGCTAATAAACCTTGAATTTCTGTTGATCTAGGTCCATAGACGTGGAACATCTCAGACCTTTCCTTTACAGTATTAAAATATTCACATTTGTGTCATCTGCTTTTGACAGTGGTTCTACAGCTGAACATTTTGAAGCTTGAAATTTGTCTTTGGGTCAGGTGGCTGTTTTCAGTTCCCTAACTTTTTCCATGCTGCTACAGGAACTCTCAAGAAATGAGTGCATCTGTGCTTTAAATGACAGAAACATCAGAAAAACATAACATGCAATACCAAATGACCCTGCTGTGTTGATGTGAATGTAGCCCTCGGTTACAATGAGCCTCACTTCGTCTGCTGACTCCATTGTAACTCGGCACAATGCTTGCTTTTGTACAAATGAGACCACAGTTGTCTGGTGTTCTCAGTCATGCTCCCTTTTCAGCTTCATTCCGTAAGCCACTGTTGCAGTTTTGCTCAACTTTCATGAGTTCAGTAGCTTCTAGGTTCTTAATTTGAAGAATCCTTCCCCCAAACATTTTGCAGAGCACTTCCAGACCAGTGCTTTCCTTAGTTTCTTTTCACAGAGCCTTCATTAGTCTATGGACACTCACCCCAAAGGCTGAAACCCCTGGTTAAACAGTGGTCAAGTTTCAGATGATCCTTTGACACAGACTGATGTGATGGAGCACAAAGTAAATGCTCAGCGTTCGTTCTTTTCCATTTGCAGGAGAAATTTGAAGGCTTGTTCCATGCCTACGATGACTGCGTAACATTCCAGCTGTTCAAAAGCTTCAGGCGTGTGCGGATAAACTTTAGTAGTCCCAAATCAGCTGCTCGTGCCAGGATAGAGCTGCATGAAACACAGTTCAGAGGGAAGAAGTTAAAGTTATATTTTGCACAGGTAATGAAATCTGGTGTCTACTTCTATATTAGTGCTTTTATAGAAGTATTGAGCAGTAACTGTATAAAAGTAATAAAGGTTTCTCTTGTGTCCAATCTAATCTCCCTGCTAAAAGATTTCTCAAATGTCCTTAATGTTGCCTGAGCTGTACCTGACCAGTGGACCTGCAGTAAATTTAAAGGACCACTCAGAACCCAAGTTGCTTATTCAACACAGGTTACATGGCTTAGAAATGATTTTACAACACTGGGTAATTTCTGTGAGTAACTCTCTACACCATAAAAGAGCGGTAATGTAAATTATCATAAGTTCATAAAAGAAAAAGTGGGGCTGAATTACTTATTTGACTGCATCCCTGAGCCATAGTCAGGCTTCATCCTCCCCCCTTTTTGTTTCATACTTACTGAATACATGTGTGAATTTTCTAAAAGGAATCAGTAAAAGGAAGAAAGTGCAGGAAAAGCCATACCCCCAGCCTGGGAGCATAGGTGATTAAATCCATCTGTTGGAAGGGTCAGTTGATGATTTGATTCTCCATGGCCAAGGAGTAGAGAGCCAATCTCCCACAGCCTGGGTGAATACTAGGCCTCATCCAGGATACAGAAAGGTGAGGGAGGCTGAGAACCAGACGACCACCTCTTCTGCACGTATTTTAATGAATTACTGTGGCCGCTGTGGCTTATGGAACACTCACTGTTGCTCATAAGCAACATAAGTGTACACTGAGCAGCTGCTAGAGCGGTCCCTCAGAGCTCTGGAGTTAAGAACAGGCTTATTGGAAGGTATTAGTCAAACCTAAGAGGCAGTTAATTTTTGAGCTTCTGTAGCCTGGTCAGAATAAGAGCTGATTTAAGCCTAGGCAGACCTTGGGAGGATGGAAAACTACATTGGTGAAAGAAAGAAAATAGTATGTTTAGCAGGTTAGATGAGTTCAGAAGACTTTACGGTTGCCTTTAAGAGCTGAAAAGCTGTCTCAATCCCATTTTAGATGCCTTAATCTTTAGATCTGGCTCTGATTTTTGGTTTGTTTTTTTTTTTTTTCTGAAAGATTTCAAAACCTGCTGTTAAGCAGATCTGAGAGGCATTTCACTCCAACTGCACAACCAAGAGGTTAATTGAAAATCTGGGTACCACAAGAAAAAAATATGCATAACAGTGATTAGTATCCATATCTAAGTTGACTTCCCACAAAGTTATTTAGGTATCTGCACTATGCTCTCCAGTACATGCAGTCTTAAAAGAGCCTGTTAGTTGTGTCCAGGGAATGGATATATGGAAGCAGCACAGTGTCTGGAGCAGTGTCTTTACATGGGCCTGAGCCAGTCTGAATAAGCACTTCAAGAGGTAGAATTTCTGGGGAACATGGAATTGAGAGAACAAAACTGGCTCTTTGCAAAACCCATTTTGGTATGGCAGGCTGCTGTCTCAGTCTTGCTGTCATGCAAATGCAGGTTACTTCTTTTGGGCTCAAGGTGGTTGTAAGCTTGCTCAGGTATGTGGAACCTTCCCTAATATACCAGAAAAGAGCAGTAATTAAAGTGCATAATTTAAAATGTAAATGAAATGAGAACAGCTATTTACAAATGACTAAGAAATGCAGTAGATTCCTTTATCACTTCAGCTAAAGAAATCAGATCTTTAGAAATCTTTCTGAAGTTACTTATAAGGCCTTGGTGCAAGACTTACTGGTTTCTTGTCTAATGTCTGGTTTTATTTAGTTTAGACCAGTGGATCACAACAATATCTTTTCAGCCTCAAAAGTCTCTGAGCTAGTAGCTGTAGGTACCAAAACTTTGCATTTATCCTCACAGAACATATACAGTAGGCACAAACATTGTAGCTATGTTCATATAACAACCCTCCCCCTTCCCCCCCAGTGCATTTACTGTAGAGGAACCATCTGTAGTACTGAAATGAAATTCATCTCCAGACCTTCTCTTCTGAGACTGATGCTGAAACCCTGCCTGGGGGGCATTTGGCATTAGAAGTGTATGATTTGAGTAATCATTCCATTTACCCATCCCATGTGGATGAACAGCTGGACATGAGCTAGCAATGTGTGCTTGCAGCCTGGAAAAACCAACTGTACCCTGGGCTGCATCAGCAGCAGTGTGACCTGCAGGTTGAGGGAGGGGATTCTCCCCCTCTACTGTGTTCTCATGAGACCCTGCTTGGAGTATTGTGCTCAGCTCTGGGATCCCCAACATAAAGAGGTGGAGTTGAAGAAAGGCCAGAGGAGGCCATGAAGATGCTCAGAGGGCTGGAGCACTCCTGCTATGAAGACAGGGTGAGAGCTGGGCTTGTTCAGGCTGGAGAAGAGAAGGCTCTAGGGAGACCTTAGAGGAGGTCCAGTGCCTTAAAGGGGCTGACAAGAAATCTGGGGAGGTGCTTTTTACGAGCACCTGTAGGGATAGTACAAAGGGGAAAAATGGCTTTGAACTGTCAGAGTGGAGATTTGAGACTATATGTGAGGAAGGATTTGTTTACAATGAAGGTGGTGAGATACTGGCACAGGTTTTGCAGAGAAAGGTGGTAGAATCTCCATCCCTGAAAACAGTCAAGGTCAGGTTGGACAAGGCTCTGAGCAACCTGGTCTAGTGGAAGATGAACCTGCATGGGGGGATTGGATGAGATGACCATTAAAAATGCCTTCCAACCCAAGCTATTGTATGATTCTGTCCTATACTAAACAATGTATTTATTATTCTTTAAAGATTCAGACCTCTGAGACAGATGGAGACAAGCTTCATTTGGCACCACCACAGCCTGCAAAACAGTTTCTCATCTCGCCTCCAGCCTCCCCACCTGTAGGGTGGCAACCAATAGATGATGCAACACCTGTCATTAACTATGACCTCCTTTATGCAGTTTCTAAGCTAGGACCAGGTAAGCATACGACTCTTGTGTGAAAGTGTCTCAGAAAAAGCAAATGAGAAACAGCAGCATAGATAATAACTGTAAGGAAGTTGGCATAAAGCCTGTAAGTGGCATTAAAGCTTTGGATTTAAGTTGATGCATGTCAGCTGGTTCTTTGCTTAAGGATGAGTTTTACCATATATACATACAGAATTCTATCTGCAGCTCACAAGTGATGTCTGACTGAATAGCAGATCAAAGCCTGCTTACACATTTTATTCTGCTTGGGTTTGTGCTTAGATGATACAACTGATGGTTTAGGTGTGGACTGGACAAATGCTTGTCCATAAACTTGAGTTTGTGCTTTAAATAGCATCTGCTAAGTATTGCGCTCCAAGGTGCAGAATACCTCATGTAATGTTTAGGCATCACTGCATTTCCACTGGGGTGGAAAATCTCTCACCGAAACATATGCCAAGAAAGAACTGCCATTCCCCAGTCCTGGCAGGGTTGCTCTCCTAGGACTGCCCATTTTCCATCGTAAACTGTATGGAAGAGGAACGGTTGGCAAGTTGTAACCTCTGCGAACATAAGATAGATGTCAATGGGTAATGCTGATAGGCTTTATTCTGTCTTCCCATCTTCAGGTAATACCAGGGAGTGAAGCTAGCTGTGATTTTTCAAAACAATGCTTTCCCTTAGAAAATGCTGATAAACGCAAAACTTTTCCAAGGAGAGGATTACTTTTGCTTTAAGGCATCTTTACCAATACTTTTCTTTCACAGCTGTTTAAAGCACCATATTTTAGAATTTTCAAAATGGAAAAGGTTCCAGTTTCAGGTGTAAGCAATATCATTTAGAAACTGGTCTAATTTACATTCATGAACCACAGGGAAAAACAGCTTATCAAATTACTTTCATACTGAAATAAACACTTCAGATGCAATCTAATAACAATTGGGGGGTGACTGAGCTAATGAAAATTTATCAGTTTAGTTTTTAAATTCTAGTGGGATGAGGGAATTGTTTTTTCCGCAATTGAATCAAAGATGCTGCTTGCTTGTTCTGAGAGTAGCTTCTAACTGCAAACATCTTAGCTCTGGGGCCTCTGTGTAGCTGTACCAGAGTAACCCAGAGCTGAAGTGCAGGATTATCTCACATCTTTTCCAGATAGGATCTCTCACAGGGTAAAAACATTATCAGGAGAACATCAGAGATTCCTGTGGCTTATTTCCCTTCAGCAGGACAGCTCATAGGAAAAGGCTGTCAGGTGTAACACTTCATACTATGTTGCGTCTTATTATTTCCAGAATTGATACTTTGCTTCTAAATTGCTGAGTGTCAGAAAAACAAAAAACTCCTTTTTTGGTTGGTTTATTTGTTTGTTTTGTGTGTGTGCTTTTTCCTTTGGTGCAGCACTGTTATAAATGGAAACACATAAACGAATTCCCGAGCTGGCTGGGTGATAAATCAATTCCTGTTCTGGAGCACTGGAATGTGAAATATCACTCATTGTCCCACACTCTGGGACAGCTTTGCGTGAAGGTCATATTCACCCGTAGTTAAGGAGCCTGCAGGGAGCAATATGAAAACTCATGGTGTGCTCTCGTCTTTCTATTTTTAGCACTTGTTAGACGGATCAATTTTAGTTAACTGCAGTGCCGGGTTTAAAATAGTGTTGCAGTTCTCAGTTGTGCATTTACTATGTTTAGCATTCTATTGAAAACAAATCCCACCAAACCTCATTTCTCAGTAGGAAATCAGTAAAACACAGTGCTGTACATCAACTGTTGGCCTCAGATATATTAGATCTTTTATTTTCCATTCAAGAAACACAATTAAAACATGTAACTATGGTTAACAGCTATGAAAAAATGCTCACTGACACTGACTCTGAATATTGGAGCCTGGCTTCTGTGTCTTGAACATGTGACAATATCTGAGTACCAGAAAAACTCATTTAAGCATGTAAATAGTGAACAGTTTCTATCTCCTCAGTTACATGATGGGGGTTACTGACCTACTTTGCTGGTAATGCAAGATATACCACTTGGACACAGACCCCATGCTTCTTTCCCATTCCATGTCCTGGGCACAAAGGCTGGGACGTTGGCTCTGGAGTAAAGTGAATAGGCTAGTAGCTAGTTAACAGATTTGCTATGTGCTGTCTTCTTCCTTGTGACTACAGCAGTGGCTGGCCTCTCAGAGGTCTAATGGAAAAGATTTTTCTGCTGTGCACAAAGGGAAGCTGGCTTGTGGTCCCTCAACATTAAATTGAGATCAGTAAGGGTGCATTTACTTCTTAGGGAGGATCATGGCATATTTAATAAAGCTTCTGGTTGATTAATGTATGTTGTCACTCTCTGCAGATGCAGAAGTTGAGCTTTAAATGAGGCATGAACAGAATGCTGTAGATCAGTTAGAGCCAGGAACTGTCTGGTTCTGACCACCAGCCTAGGATTTTTCCAATATATTGCAAAGAAGTGTGATGTTAATCTGTCTGATGAATACACTTCCACTGTAAAGAGAATTTCCACTCACTTGTCAAAGACACAAAAGTATTGCACTAACTGGGATGGTAGTTTGGCTGTTTGCCTACCACACCTGCCTGGCTGTCACCTAAGTCTTTCCTACAGGAATGCTTGCAACCTACCAAGCTGTTGCCTAGTCTAGGTTCTCATATCTTTTCTATAATGTTCTACAAGGTCTCTATTTCATCCTGCTGAGGAATCCAGGAAATAATTTCATATGAGAAATGTTTGTAAGGGGGGGGATACAAGGGCCATCTCCAGGTTCAGGCTGTGTATAAATGGCAGAGCTGCTCCTAGCGAAGAAAAGGCAGCTATGTTTGCTCTGCTGTTTGTTTGTGTAGCAGTTTATGAACCATCCTCATGGCACTAGAATAACCCCAGCCTCTTCTGGAAAGCTGTCCTACCTTCTCCCTATCCACTTACTAACCTTAATTGTTTCTTCTCTTCTACCCCCAATGCCTCTTTCAAACCTGTCACCCCAATTTCTTCTGCACCGTACAGTAACACACACTATTACAGTAACACAACGCTGTGGGTCAGAGCCCTGAGCACTCACCTGCTCCATGTGCTCTCCATTGTGATTTTGCCCTCTATTAGTTAGCACTCATCCCCACAGTTTCAGGCACGTTTGAAAACCAGGGTGGGCTGGGCACAATCTCCAGTAGCCCATATAGACAAGTTTGTACCAGTTTCAGTTCTCTCCATGTTTCCCAGTCTGTCATCAGCATTCCCTCAGGCTTTGCACCTCCTAAACACCCTCAGGCTACACTTCAGGTCATGTAAAGCACATTTTTTCACACTATGAAAGCACCGTTCCAGAGTATTGCACATGATGGCTCTTGTGTCCACAGTGGTACCTCTGGGCATGCAGAGGAGACCCTGCAGCAGGCTTTGTCGCTTGGCTGCTGGGCTTGTGAGTGATCAGTGATCGGAAGAGGGGTTGGGTCAGGGCTTCATTGTTGTCTTGAGCAATTAAGATGTGTCTGTTCCTGCCATGCCCCTGCTGGTTTCCTTGAGGAGGATGCGTAGCTCTTGTCCCTGGGTTTGGTTCACCCTTGCATGGGGAAAGAGAAAACAGGGAAGAGGAGGATGCTGCCCAGAAAATGCCACACACTGGGATTTCAAACTGTGTCTTGCATAGCAAGTGTGCCATGCCCAGCTGTTGTCAAACTCTCCTGCGTGTTCTCACTGATTCAAAGGAAAAGCTAAATCCCTCACATGGCTTACAGAGAGGATTAAAGGGGTTGGAGGGGCAGGTAGATGGGTGTTAGATAAAATTTTCCATCTCTGCCCTTCCTCTCCCCTCTGTTCTGTTCCTGCTTCTGCACTTCCCTCCCCTTGCAGGGGCAGGGTGCAGGAGAGTTGCTGGGTGTAGAAAGCTTTCCCTCTGCCTTCTGGTAGCCTGAAGGGTGCCCTTCTGCAGCATCAGCAGTGGGCTTCCAGAAAGCAACTCCTCTACTTTGTGTATGGCAGATCTGTGCAGCAGAGATTTTACATGTGATAGGGTCTCCTTGGCATAAACATTCACCCATACATAGGACCACCATTATTTGCACCATATTATTTGTAAAGCACTTGGGTTAAGAGTCTTATAAGTGGAAGGTCTTTTTATAATGGCAGTGACATAGTTAAGATGGAATGGACAGCTCTGAACCCATTAACCTTTGATCATGGGTCAGAATCAGGGATGAGGTAACTGCACAGTATCATTACCATTTCTTCATTATTAATTAAATATATGAACATCCTTTTTTGCTGGACAAAAGTGCCTCATTAGATGAGAGAGGCACCATCAATGAAAGGTCACAGTAGTGATTCAGAAAGGAATAGAAAATCACATACCATTATTTCTAATTCTGAAATACCCTACACTACTTTTGTGCTGCTCTTGTGGTCATCTTTGTCGTGTCACTTGTGCCTGTAGGTTTGCTTGTGGTTAGTGTGGCCACAAAAGGTAGTGCCAAGTGACACAAAAGCAGCTAGGCCCATTGCTGAATGGTGGAACTTCAAATTCCTGGGTTTTTTTTCTTATCAAATAAAGTAACATTGCTGCTATTTTCAGGGGTTTGTTAGGAACGTTTTCTGACAGACTTCTATGGTGAAGGTGCTGCAGCTTAGTTCTTCTGTGTTGTAACCCAAAGAGTTAAAATATTTGAGCATAAATTGGGTGTTATTTTTCTGAGTAAATGTATGTGAGTTTCCATTGTTACCTCGCCTCACATGATTGTTTAAATAATCTTATCTATACTAACTCGATCTACTCTTAGCTTGGGACAACCTATGGCTTCTAACTATATCTCAATTGCAGCACTTCAACCATTACTCCAGTAGCTTAACTGCTGTGGAATTAGTTTTTTTTTATGCTGAAGGCACTAAGAGGAAATTAAAAAACATAGCAAAAAGCAGAAAGGAAGGTGTAATCTGGCTATACCTATTGGATTTTTATTTTCTACTTATTACCCTATTATTTTTCCCCAAACAACGGTTGCCTTTAGGAACAAGATACAGCTATATAGTAGTCCCTTAGTTACTGTTCCTAGCTCAGCCTTAATAATGTGTTCTGCAGTCTGAGCCACAGTTCTGCAGGCATGAATAATTGTGAGTACAGAATTGAGTTTGCAGCTCGTTTATGCTCAGAAATAACTGTGCCTTAAAACTGTAATTTATGGGAGCATTGCATTTTGATTTGAAAAGCGGCATTAATTGCTATTGCAGTTACTTGTGCCAGAGGCATCTGAGTATTTTTCCTTGTGTCTGTACTTATTTCCGCTGCTCTTTTTCAGTGGAAGGAGCTCTTCTGGGAAGGATTTGAACAGTAAAAGAATGTGGCATTTGAACTGGGATTATTACCTTTTAAGAGGACAGTGAATCTGGTTTACTTCTCGGTGCTGGTGTATGAGCAAAGGGCCCGGTGCTGCGTGCGTGCAGCGCTGCAGAGCTGCTTGTAGCTGACAGTGACCAATGTAGCCTTCAGTGCTGGTTGGCAGCATTGACGTCAGCCCAGAGCTGAGAAATTAGCTGAAGCCCACAGGGAAAATAGGCAAAGAAAAACCGTATAATTTCTCAGTGCAGCACAACCAAGCTATTCCTCTTTTTATATTTCAGCCTATCAGCAAGACCTGTAATGCTTTGCTCAATTTGTATTCAGAGGAAAGGTTGCCAAAAATAGAGCAGTTAAATGTCAACATTAATGGTATCACAGCAGTAAAATATTTCTCACAGCAAGATGCCCGACTTCCAGCTATTATTCACTAGTTTGCCTCCTATTTTTTAAGCAAAAATGCAGCATGTACTCTAATTATAAGCTGCCTGGTCTTATCTGGACCAAGAATTTGCCAGCACAAACAGCATGCGAGAACTGTCCCAGAACTGTGTGTGCTAATGAGGGGACAAACCTGCAACTTCCTCTTCGCAGGAATTACTCTGCCACAAAGTTGCTGATAAATAAAAACCCAGATTATCAATACCAGCAAAATACACGTGCTTCGGAGGAGAGCAGCCATTTCACAGTGCAACACCTAGGGCTGCCAGGCTCTGCCCATGATGCGGGCATTAGGAGCTGCTGCACCACAGATTCAGGCCAGCTTAGTATATTGGGACCTCACCTTCCTCATTTCAGAGTATTTCATAGGCAAAAAACAGCGGTTCTGGAGCAGTCTTATGGAAAAAAAATCCAAGCTCTGAGGTGTGCATATGGTCACTGTAAGCCTGTTATAATGTAACCTGTGGGTCTTGGGAAGTAAGAGTGATGACAAGGGAGACAGGGCATGAGCGCTGTGAATGGGTGTTTGTCACTTCTGAAGGACATGCTGTCAGACATGTCATCATTAGGACATTTTCCTTACAGTCTTAATTCCTTGTAATCTAATAACTAATACCTAGTTAGATCCTGTGAACAGTCCAAAACGCATTGCAGTGCCAACAGACTGAATGCAGGACTGAAAGTCTTATGTCTGATCCTGATTTTCCTTTGTGGATTCCTGCAGGTAACCACCTAAGCCACCCTTATCTTCCTCGCATGTCTACTGTATGTAGATTTAAATAGGAAATGTATGTAGTTAGCAAATCCGATGTACTGTTTAATTGTTTCACCTGCTAGTGAGTGTTTATAGCCTGTACTCAGTAACCTCCACTGCAGAGACAGAATTTGTTACAGCCCCGGCTAAAGAGCTTTGGACTTCAAAATCCATCTGAAGCAAATATGTGTTTTTTTGTATTTCTGGAGCAATTGGACCAAGTGTTGAAATTCTCTCTGGAGGTGAAAAGTTACACAATCTAGGGGGCTTTAAATGGGACTGGAGACAACAATAGAAAAGAACAGCCCCAACCTAACATGTCTGACATGACTTCAAGAACAGATGTGTGAGGGATTGGACTCCGGTCCCTTATTAAGCATGGACTTCCATGATCCCTCTCCTCTTGTCCTGCCCCCACTGATGTCATAGGCCACTGACATTGGTGCAAAACACCATTATAGACACCAGGGTATTTTGTTGTGCCTTGTAGACCAATGATCATGCCCCCCAAGGGCATCAGTCAGTTGTGATAGTTGAAGCAGTCTGTCTGTGCTTGCCCTCACCTATGTGTAGGAGCAGCACCAGCTCATCTGCTGCATCCAGGTGTAGGAGTATACTGCAGCCCAAGAGTGCCATGGTCTGTGCTGCTATGTGGACTGCTGTTGTCTTTTGATCTAACTGTTTTTCTCTGCTTCCAGGAGAGAAGTATGAGCTGCATGCAGGAACAGAGTCCACTCCCAGTGTGGTAGTGCATGTCTGCGACAGCGACATGGAAGAAGATGAGGACCCAAAGAATTCTCCAAAGCCAAAAATCATTCAAACTCGACGCCCTGGTCTGCCACCTCCTGTATCTAACTGAGCCTCTCCGGCAGAAGCAGCACTTCTCTCCTCCAGCACAGCTCTTGGTTTTTGTTTGCTTTGTTTTGATGAAAGGCAGCCATCGCCTTTTGAATTCCAGAACACTACTCATTGAAACCCCTTCACAGTAATCAAGCCTATATAATCAAAGGGCTAGGAAAAAGGTCTTTGTATATGTAACCATATCACACACCAATGGATAGGTTTTTCTGGAAAAGACAAAACAAGGCTGAAGGGACAAGGGAGGGTTTCAGTCTGAGGATTTTTTCACAGCTCTAATTTGCATGCTGAAACACCACTACCAGGGAGATTGTTCAGGTTGGCCATTAGGCTGATACCAGGCTTGATATTCAAACTCCCAGAATACTTGCTACTGCCCTTCACTGAGCAGCCAGCTTCACTGACCCTCCCAGCTCCCCTGCAGACCTTAGTCTTTTCTTTTTCCTTTTAATTCTTTTGTTAAGGAGGAATGTGTGTTGTTTTTAATCTGTTAGCAGCTTAGTGGCCTTCTTGCCCCCCTGGAGTTTTCTGTAAGGAATACTACCTTTGCAGCATTTTTAGGAGCAGCAGAGAAACACCCTCTCCCACCAGTAGAGCTCGCTGATCCTTAATGGTGACAGGGATGTGAGACAGAGCTCTCTGGGCTGAGAGGAGAGACAGCAGCTTGCTGGAGGGTCCAGTGTCCTTCTCTTAAAGAGGAGTGAGCCAGAATATTAACAGGGATAGAATTCTATCTTCCATAAAGATATGAGTGGTACTTCTCTCAGATTGAGGAAGAAAGAGAAGATAACTGATGGCTCTCTGTCATAGCTGTAAGTTCTAGTAATGATACAGGCTGAATGCTTTCCTAGTGGTGTGTTGAGTAGCCCTGAAACTGTTAGTAATTACTTCTACATCTCCAATACTCTGATCTCTTACTTCCCCACTTGTGTGCTTTAAAGCCCTTTTTGAGCTGTATGCAGTTTGGGTTTGTGGAGGTGAGGAGAGGTTTGTTGGTGTTTGTTGGTTTCTTTTTTTTTTTAGGCCAAAGAAAACAGGACCATAATTACACACTTGAAATTAGAGTGCATGCAACTGAATCCCCTTTTTGCACTCCCTCCTGCATGTTTCTTTCACTTGCAGTGTATACTGGGTTACAACTGTCTTGTGTTTTCATCATGCCTTGCAGATACTGGATTCCCTGTCTGACAGACCTTCCATGACGATTACTTTTTTTATGCTCACTTGTCATTTTGAGAACATATTTTCTAGACATTTGAGCTCAGATTTTGCATATATTTAAGCATGCGCTTAATTTATGCACATGAGTAGTTCCACTGAAATTAATACTGCAGAAAACTGAGCATATGTGTAAGATACGGTGGGATTTTAAAGCTAATTTAACTGCAGCTGTACTCCCGAAAGTGACTATAATGGCACAGTGCGGTTCTGTAGTTGAAATGCATCCTGGAAGCTCGTTCTAGGATCTGAAAAGTCAGCTCACGTTCTGTAATCAAGATTTTTGTCCTAAAAACTAATGATCTGGTCTCTGAGGGAGGGTTTCATTCCACCTTTAATTAGCAGTGAGGCTATGGGCTTCAGCACAGTGAAGTCCCCCTTGCTGGAGCATCCATCTGCTCCTCAGTATTCCCAGGAAGAAAACAGGTTGCTGTCAGTGAAGAGTGGAGAAGCCATTCTCAGCATGCATGGACAGGATGTTCTGAGACCTTCCTGAGGATTCAACATCCTCATACACTTCATTCTCTGACTACCACAGCCCCCTCATATTCCTGTTGAGATTTAGTGCTTTCCTTGGCATATATCTACAATACAATACTTGTTACTGCATTATGGACCTTGTTGTGCATACGTTGCACTAACAGAAGCACATTCTTACAGCAAAGATTGAACAAAAAATGAGGCTTTACTATCCTCATGATATCTGTTTAAGCTTAGAGGTTTCACTTATGTTACTTTCTCAGTGCTGCATTTGGAATTGGTTTAAATAAATAAACTGGCACTTATTGCCCTGGGACTATAACCTGGTGTTCCTCTTGAAAACACCCTCAGAGGTCACCTGCAAGATTTCAGGAGTAACACCACTGTCCTTGTTGAGAACATAGACAGTACTGAGGTCTGTGGGGTTTAGACCAGTTAAAAAAGGGACAGTAAAATTCAAACATGTAAGATTTTTGTGTCGAGATTTGCTGTATAGAAGAAATTACTGGCCACATCCTCAAGTGATGTAAGTGATCAGAGATCATCTCCAATCAAAGCTGGTACTCTGGAGTTTTTTACATGCAAAAGCATTAGAAGCCAAATCTTATCCTTGTATCCATGAACTCGAACTTCAAAGTGACTTGGTTCTGGAATACAGACTGTGGCCTCAAATGATTCAAAACTATACTGCAAATTAAAACATTGGATCTTAGATATGCTCTCCTCAAAGTGCATTTTCAGACAGATTTAAAAACAAGTTCTGTGTAGTGACTCTGCATTGTCTTTGTAAAACTCCATAGTACTGCCCAGGAAAGAGTGGAACGTGGCTCACTGTATGAAGTGTACAATAGAAACACAACTACAAACCTGAAAACTCAGAGAAGCTTATCTTTACTGTGGTCAAAGCTTATAGATCATATTTTTATGATAAAATAATGGTCAGCACAGAAAAATGTTTCAGGTATGATGGAATAACATCTCTATCATAAAAAGTAGCAGCTTTTGTGATACTTGACTCTTGCGGCAACCTGGTGTTTTGCTAGAGGCATGTTCTTGCCATCACAGAAGAAAGGCTTCTTTCAAAACATGCTGACCATCTGGAGGAGAAGCAGTCCTGTTTAATTCAGTTAATGCACAGGCAGAGCCCCTGCTTACTTCAGGGGGCTTTTTCTTTCAGGTAGCACCTACGAGCTCAGTCCCTCTGACATACTCTTTTCACAGAGTGTCCGCAGTGTTAGAAGAATGGAATCTGTTACATTGCATCTGCCATTGAACAGTGATGTAGGGGACATCCTTCTAATGTCATTTCTGAATCAGGAGCCTGTGGGAGCAGCTGGCAGCAATGCCCTGGGGCCTGCTGGTGGATGGACATGGCTGCGGCTGCTTGGAAATGAAAGAAGGGGATCGGGGAGTACAGTTGCTAATTCTGTTGCCTGCTGCCTGCTTGTCCTTTCTCACCTCTTCAGATACAAGATCAAAATTTTAATGACTTCCTAAGTACAGCTAAAAGCATGAAAACATTTACAGTGCATGGCAAAAGGGTATCTTTGAATCTGTGCTTTTGGATCAGAAGAAGAAAGAATTTCTGTGGCCTTGATTTTTATAATGAAGACAAGGTAGTACAAACTCCCCCCTTTTCTAACATATACCCATACACCCTCAAGCACACTTTGTTTTCAGCAAGAAAGCATGGCAAGAGCTTCCTTTCCCTTCCTCAACTGTAACAAGATTACAGGCATAGTTATTGCAAAGTGCTTTATAGTGTGAAAATTTGCCCATGCATAAATTATTTAACATTTAATTGATCTGAAATCAGGTGGGGGTGGATGGGTTTATTCATATTTTGGTCTTTCCCCCCACCCCATCTTTCCTATTTAGTAACAGTAAAAAGCTTTCTTCAGAAAGACTGTACAGAATAACAGACTAAACCATCTTGCAAGACCTGATGACAGTGACATGTCTGAGCACTGTGATGGTTTATGTGAGCATTTCCATTCAATTGTACATACTTTTGAAATATTCTATTTAGTCATATTTTATAGGAATACTACAAAGCTACTGGCTAATTAATCACTTTTACACTTGTATAAGAGCTTAGTTTAAAAGAATAAATATGACAAATAATATTTTTGTGTTCTGCTTGCGTTGGCATTTTGAAAAAGCATCATTTAAAAGACTTAAACTGTATTAATCACTGACTAGTGTGGTACATACCACTGCTCTCCTAACTGGTAGAACTGAAAATGCTTAAATGTGTGATCTAGGCCAAACTCTGTTTCAGTAGCAATTAGGGGGGAAACAGCCCTCTCACTGGCAGGATATGCCATGTTCTGTTTTAAACTGTGCAGTTTCACAGGGTGATGTGAGCTTGCACTGGTTTGCTGTGGATTTGGCTTGGTGTATGCAAAAAAAAAAGAATAGAACACAATCTCTGCTGGGCAAAAGTACAACCCTGGCAGTTGATGTGGCTCTTACTGTGCTGTTGTAGTAACTGGTAAATGAGGTGGGCACAAGTGCTTGAGTGAAGAGCATAGATGGCATCCAGCTGCCATCCAGGCTGGGGAAGAAGTTCTGTTAACAGTATTACAAAAATTAAAAGTAATTGTTTGTAGTCTCTTGCATCAATTTGTACTGGACCTTGCATAGGATTGCAAATGAGATGAATTTGCTGGTTAACTGTTGTGAAATTCTTATATGTCATCACTTGGATATGCATTTGGGAAAATGATTGCTTTCTAGGGGTGTGGCATAAAAGACATTGTTTCTCAGTGGATGATTGTTCAACATTCTGAAAGTTAGATCTGCTTGGAAGTCTTGTTAGAAATGTAAGCTCTGAGCTCCCTGCTTCCTTGTGAAGAGACAGACCTTAGCCTCTATGATTTGATTAAAAAAAGAAAAAAAAACAATAGTTGTCTTCTCACAGTGTTCTTCAGAAGCAAAATGTACTATGGGAAGCCCAATTTATTTTTCGCTTTTGAGCAACAAATGAGCTTTATAACTACAGTAAGGCTGTGCCCCTGCTCCCTGAAATGCTGCATTGCCCACATGCCAGTTGTGGCTCTTCCCTCTTGCTTGGCACTGGACAGTGCACTTGGAAGTGACCTTCAGTGCTTCAGTAGGCTTTTGTGGACATCCTGACTACAGTTACAGTGATTTCAGATCACATCTTCTAAAGAACCCTTACTAAGTTTATTTCTGTTTCTTCTTTAGTGGTAAACGTTTTACCAGTCAACACTGAGCCATTTCATACTTGATCTCATGTCCCAGTATGAATTTAAGACCTTTGTACTTCCTTAATTCCCCTCTCTCTAAAAAATACTAGTTCTATTTTACCAAAAAGTAAAATCAGGCACAGATTAAATTAATTCTCATGCAGTGCTCTCAAATAACTAGGTATGCTACCCCCAAAAAAACACCCCAAAACAGAACACTGTTTTTCCTGGTTCAGCACATCACCTGGAGGGAGCACAGCAGCTTTCACATATTCCAGACTTCTCTTAAAAGAAGCTTTTCTTCCTAACATGAGGTGTGCTCTTTTTTTCAAATACAAGTAGACTACAGCATTCAGGGTTAAAATTACAAGGGAGGAAACGTCGTAAAAGTTCTTCCCATATATCTATTTGAAGTGTTGAGTATATTTGCTTTGGCTTGGAGAGAAGTTTGCACTGGGGTAGAACAGCAGCAGCACTCCCAAAGGAAGGGCAAGAAAGAACCCTGAATGCCTCCACTGCAGAGATGCTCAGAAAGCATTAAGAAAATGGCCTTGATTCATCTCTCCCCTTTTGTCAGTTTGTTCAGTCACCACATAGAGATTCTGGGGCTACACTAAAAATCATCTTAATAGAGGATTGTGTACTGATGTAGTAGCTACAAAGCTTGGAATCAAGGACACTTGTCAGTGAGATTCTTGCTGGAATAAGGCTGTGAAGTGTGAGCAGCCTCAAAGTTAATGGAAAAGATATTCAGAACCTTAAAGATAGACTTCAGGATGTAAATCCATGAAACTTCGTTTTTCAATAAAGAATTTATTAAGAGCCCCTTTGCTGTCCCTGAGTTGGGGCTTCCCCACTCACTAGAACATCCAGCAAGGAGGATTAAACTCTACACCACAAAATCAGCCCAGTTTCAACAAATGTTGTAATTGATCATTTAGCTAGTACAGGAAAGTTGTGTCTACATTCGTGCCATGCAGGTGTGTTCTCTTCACTATCTGGTTAATGAAGGTAAATGTTTTGAATCCATTTTAGAGCAAAGTTCTTGTTCAGAAACTTCTGAAAGAAACGCCATCTGTAATGACTGTCGGATCCATAAGTGTCAGTTTGGCAAGTTGTCCTGCTGTGGGTAGCTGCAGAAATATTTCATGTATGTTGTTGTAGATTTAAACACATTACTCGTGTTTTCGTTCAAGTGTCTGCATTTCTGACACAGATGTGACATATCTGTATATATTATAAATCAATACTATTTTTAACCACATATTTTGTACAAATATTCACATTAGCTCTGTACTTCAATGAAAATCTATTATGGTATTAAACATTTTGGTGGAATTAACAAACTCCTTGATCATGCTTTGTTTTCATTTTACATGTTTTAAGCAGCTGAGCCATTTCCTACATCCAAGGCAAATATTACCATTTCCAGCTATTTAGAGCAGTGCCTTAAATCCAAATACACCTCTACCCCCTAGTGACTAACTGCAGCCACTGCAGATGCGTGCAGGTCACTGCTGAAGTTTCCCATGCCTCGGGATCTGAGTGACAAGAGGGCAAAATTAAAGCTGAATGGTAAATGTGACTACTGTGTTTCCCAGCCAATAGCATTAACTATTAGTGTGACACAGCACTGCCTTGCTGTTGAAGGGGATCTAGCCTGAGATTTCAGTACACAGAGGTGCAATTTTTATGGAACCACAGAATCAGAGAATGGTTTGGGTTGGAGACCATAAAGCTCATCCAGTTCCAACTGCCTTGCCACAGGCAGGGACACCTTCCGCCAGACCAGTCTGCTCCAAGTCCCATGCAACCTGGCCTTGAACACTGTGAAGGATGGGGCAGCCATAGCTTCTCTGGGCAGCCTGTGCCAGTGCCTCACCACCCTCACAGGGAAGAACTTCCTAATGTATAATCTAAATATACCTTCTTTCAGTTTGAAGCCATTCCCCTTTGTACTGTCCCTACAGGCCCTTGTCAGAAGTCCCTCTCCAGCTTTCTTGTCAGTCCCTTTAGGCACTGGAGCTGCTCTAAGGCCTCCCTGGATCCTTCTCTTCTCCAGGCTGAACATGCCCAGCTCTCTTTGCCCGTCTCCATAGCAGAGGTGCTCCAGCTCTGTGTGCATCTTTGTGGGGTCCTCTGGACTTGCTCCAACAGCTCCACATCCCTCTTGTGTTGGGGGCCCCAGAGCTGGATGCAGTACTGCAGAGGGGGGGTCATGAGAAAAAGATTTATAAGGGCTTTTCCCTTCTTACCCCTTTCTCCCAAACTGCTGGTGTGGGTCAGGAATCATACAACGAGCTTCATGTTACAGATGTGGTCTAGTTCAGTTTCCGGTGTACACAAGCCACATCTACACAGCTTCTACCAATCACATCAGCAATATGTGTTTCCAGTTTTGTACTAGTCTCCAGTTACAGTATCTGTATGTTACAGGATCTGTAACAGAACAACAGTAAGGAAGGGGAAAAAAATAGAGAACAATTAGAAGAGCCTTGTTCCCAGTTATATGTCCATGAGCTGGGGTGAAGGGGAGGAAGGTATCACACTTGCTTAAGGAATTTAGATACACTGACCAGGTCTTGCCACTGCCCCAAGCTTGAGCATGTCCCTTCCTGCGTAAGCCTGGCCAGCTCTATAACGAGCTCAGGAAGCCAAGCTGCCCCTTTACACACGAAGGAGCCAGAGGCTTTTTCCACCTACTTATTAATGATCTGCTGTGTTGCAGATATGAAGCTTCCAGCAGACTGCCATCAAGAAGAAAGCAGGTTCATCCTGTAAGGATGAGAGAAAAGCCCAACACCCCCCCTAAAGCCCACAAGTTTCATTCTCTTTGCATTGTAATTGTTTACACCAGAAGGACGCACAGGTTAGGCAGTGCCTGCTCTGACCAGTACAAAGCACCTGTAAAATGATTCTGTTCACAGTCACACAGTAAGGTTTGTGTCCATACACAAGGCACAGGCCTCTACCTGTTCATAGCACAGTCCCTCAGCTGTTAAAGGGGGGAAACCCAGCTTGGATTTTTAACCCTTCAGCAGCTCAGTTTCTACTGAGATGAGGGTAAAAAACTAATTCTCCTCTTGATTCCAGGGCATGGCTATGGGTCTTGAACATGGTAACATCGAAAAAAGTACCTGCCATAAAAACAACTGAGAGTGTAGAGCCTCAGAACACAAGAAAAGCAGATACAAACCCACCTGAATCAATTCTGTTTATTTTTAACTGAAGCATTTGCAGACACGCAGAAGGCGCCCTCCCCTCCTTCCCCCGACCGCCGGTTCACACCACGGCGAGCCCGCCCCGGCCCTTCTCCATTAAACCCATGACACGCACCACCCCCTTTCCCCCGCGCCCTCCTCAGACAGCCCAACCGCCATGACGTGCCTCAGCCCGCTGAGGGGCTGGAGCCGGTGCTGTCTGGGTACCCCCGGTGCTCCGCGGGTGCCGGCAGGTAATGGGGCTCACGGTTCTCTGCAGCCCGGCGGGGGGGGGTCTCCCTCGAGCTCGTCTCTGGCGAAGCAGGCTCCGGGGCGGCGGGAGCTGGGGCAGGCCGCGGCGGGGGGCGGCGCGTTAGGCCGCAGTGGGGCTGCCCCGGGCGGAGGGGGCCTCTGGCGTGTGGGAGCGCGGGGTACCTGGAGCGGGCTGTGCTTCACTGGGTTGGCCTGGCCGGGGAAGGAAGCGGAGTGCGGCCGCGGGTGGAGGCTGCAGTGTAAGGCACTGCCGGTGTGCTGCACGGGTCCCTGGTGCTAGTGTGGCAGCTCCCTGCCCCGGGCAGTCAGATGCCTTGGTCCCACCGGAGCCCATTCCGGACCCCAGGGCCGCGCTTTGTGGTGCTGAGCCTCTGAGAGACCTGGGCCAGTAGATGTGCTGAGGTGTGCTCGGGGAGCACTAGTATGGGAAGGCCTTGAGGAAAAAAGAAAACAAACAACAGGTTTATTCATTTTAAATACATAGTTAAAGGATCAAGTGGTGCTGACATCAGTATTGTTAATGATTCTGTGATAATGAACTGTGTAAAATTCAGAAGGATGGACCTAATTTCACTTGAGAGGACTTAAATTCATGTTTGTCACTCCCAAGAAAGGGGAATTTATGAGTCAGCCACGGACTACACTTAATTTGGCAGCTGGGTTCAGGTGGATGCAGTGGTGTGTTCTCCCTTCCTTTAGATTCAGCAGAAAGAAATCCCACATGGGGTGGAGTGGAGTGATGCAGCACCGCAGGTCTGTGGTGTTGCAGAAGGGGAATTCTGCCTCTGAAGTGTCAGTTCATTCTTAGCCGGCCTGCAGGCCTGGATTTTAATTTTGGGAGACACACAAGTTCAGGGGAGCGTTTACACTGTTTTCCAGTGTGAATGTATTCCAGTGCTGTATACTGGGAGGGATTCTGGGAGTTGGACTCGGAAAATTCCCTATGGAAGGTGTCTTGTGTTCTACCAGAATGACAAATCCTGCTCCGTCACTGCAGTGGCATTCAGGTGCTTGCCGCTAGAACTTTTCATATGAAGTAGGATATTTATGTACTCTGGGTATTAATGTGGATTTTCTGGTTACACAAGCACCGTTTTCCGGCTGAATTTCAGTGGCAGAAGTTTTCTCGTAGGACAGTTTCTTACAGCTTTGGGTACAGAAAATACTTGAGAGATGCAGTATTTGCAGTGGCTCACTGAACACAGGTACCACTGAATCTTCCAGCCACCTCTTTCCAGTCCATGTAGGGACATAAGTTAGAACTTAAACTGCGTGCTGGCTTGTATGACTTGTATACATTCTTGTTGGTAAAGCTGTCTGTATGCAAGAAATGACCTTTGGTTGTAATTGATCAATAAGAGCTTGGTTTTGCAGCAAAGCTGTAATCAGGTTAGAGATGTGATAAAATGTTGGGAAACTGCCCTTGCTGCTCTTTGTGTAACTCAGTCTGACACCTTGTAAGCAGCACAACCTTTTAATGGCTATATGACTGTATCTGAATTTCAAAGCTTATTTTCTAGATTCCGCACTAGATCACCTGTACATTTAGTAATCCTACACTCAGTATGGGGGCTCAGAAGCTCTGATGGTTTCTAGGTGGTTCCATCTCCCTGATGGGAGCAGTGCAGGTGCAGGCTCCACCAGTTCCCATGCTGTCCCTCCTTCTCCCATCCATTGCCCTGCAGGTACGTGGTTCGTGCCATGCTTGCGCTAATGCTTCATGGGTTTTAATAAGTTCTTGTGAAGATGGACCTTGTAAACAGGGGCAGCTCTCACCATGAGAGTAATATCTTAATAACAAGCAGAAGTTTTCTCATAGGACAATTTCCTATGACTTTGGGTAAAGAAAGATACTTAAGAACTTGTCAGATTGCAAGAGCAGGAGTTCCTCTGTATTAGGAGCAGGAAGAGAAAAGGAAGAGGTTGAGTAGTGATGTTGGGTAAAAAAATTGCTCTGCAAACCGAGTTTCATACAACAAATTGTAGTGTCTCACTTTCCATCTCTGAAATTAGGATATCGGTATGACTGATAGGTACAAGGTGTTGTTTGGAGTGTCAGTGTTAGTAAGGCAAGCTGTATAAATACAGAAGGAATATTTTAGCTACTCATTCTTAAACTAAGTTATTACTTCGATAAACAGGTTAATGCAAACAAATGTTCTGTTTCTGCTCAACAGATGCCATGTTGCCTCCAAAGAAGGGACGAATACCTTCTGGAATAGCCATGAACTGTTTATGGAGAGTCCTGGCAATTTTCTTACCATTTCTTCCAAGCACATTGTCTCTCCAGCCAGGCCAGGCCAAAGTGTTGCTGGTATCTTTTGATGGATTTCGATGGGATTACATCTGTAAAGCTTCAACTCCCAATTTTCATTATGTTATGGAGAATGGTGTTCATGTCAAACAGGTCACTAACGTGTTTATAACGAAAACATATCCTAATCATTATACAATGGTGACTGGCCTCTATGCAGAAAGCCACGGTGTAGTTGCTAATGAGATGTATGATCCTATTCTGAATGAAACTTTCTCTTTGAGCAGAATGGCTGTCTATAACTCCAAGTTCTGGGAAGAAGCCACCCCAATATGGATAACAAACCAGAGGGAAGGACATAAAACTGGTGCAGCCATGTGGCCTGGGACGGATGTGAAAATACATGGAGTTTTTCCTACATATTATATGCCCTATGACTATTTTGTTTCCTTTGAAGATAGAGTTGCTAGGCTTATTGACTGGTTTACATCAGATGAACCCATAAACTTTGGTCTCCTGTACTGGGAACAGCCTGATGAGATGGGCCATATTCTGGGTCCAGAAAACCCACTTATGGGACCCGTAATTAGTGATATTGACAAAAAGCTGGGATATCTTCTGTCTGAGCTGAAGAAAGCAAAGCTATGGGATGTGGTAAATGTCATAATTACAAGCGATCATGGAATGTCAGAATCTTCCTCAGAAAGGCTCATTGAGCTTGATCAGTATGTGAATAGAGAGCTCTATAAAGTCTTTGAGAATTCTCCTGTGGTAGCTATTTTGCCAAAAGAAGGTAGGAGTTAACAGCAGTAAAATTCTCTGAAGAAAATACTTGAATATGAAACCTTACAGACTTTGTTCCGTAACTGAAGTGGCAGCAGCAGCCACTGATGCCAGTAGGACGTCAGCCTTGAACAAGTACTTGCAGGATCACTCCTTTGTTCTTTTTGCTAGTTCTGTCAAAGGCTTGGATTAACTTTCTGAAATGAATTGTGAGCAATTTGTCTGTTGTTGACTTATATTGCCAAATATCCTTTAGCCCTTATGAGAAGTAAGATAATCTAACAGCATTATCAAGGATGAATGGTGTTCTAGATAGATAACAACTGAATGTCACATATCTTGCCTTTCATCAAAATGGTATGGCTAAAGTCATAATGGAAGAATTAGATTTCTAACTCAAACAGTAAACTGAAACCAGATGGGGACCTGTGATAAAAAGAAAGCCTGTGTTGGCTGTTTGATCAACTGCCAGCTATTGTAGTTCATTTTTTTTCCCCATCACTTTTAATAGTCAGTTATGTTCTACCATTTTTATTGTCATAATAATGGGCAAGAACACTGTTGGAATCAAAACCTGAAGTCTGTTTGTAGTCGTTGAAGTGTTGCTTAAGTGTCAGGTGTATGCTTAGAGTAGTGATATAGGGGTGCTTCTCTTTGGTCGGATGATCAAAAGCTGTAAGTGTTTGGTGCAGATGTGTTAACCTGGAAAATAGCAGGTTTATGTGTGGGCAGCAGGGCTCACTTGGAAGTTGAGGTTTAAGGTGACCTTCTGAAAAGCTATGTTTTAAGATTCCTGTAACATTTGCATTACTAGTGGATGCACTTGACTTAATGCCCCCGCAGGGAGGATATTTTGTAGACCTAAGTGACCTTTAAATATGTAAACAAATGTCTCCTGTCATTTTTTAGTTTGAAGAATACTCCAGACTAAAAGGTTAGTACATCCAGACTGAGCTTCTTGTATCTGGATGCTGTTTCTTCCTGTGGTGATAGAAGAGCTGAGTTTGGGAGTCCCATCCTAATGGAAACAAATAAGGTTGATCAGGATGTTCTCATTACCAAATAAAGGAGTTGTAAAAGTAAATTTTAGTGCTGAAATATCCCCTAATGCAGTAAATGAGAACTTAAAAGATGTGGACTGTGATTCTTCTGCTAGATGCTGATAAGAAATAGTATCTCTGCAGAAATTAGATGACAGAGTAGTAAAAAAGCCATTTCTGAAATAGCTTGGATTTGGTTTTGCCCAGAGGTTCAGGTATCTATTACACTACCAATAAACACTAATTACTTTTGAGGACGGTTAAAAGTCCTTCCTTTTGTGTTAGCAGCTGTAATTTTTATTATAAACCATTTAGGTATGAAATAACAAGTGCATGAGACTGATTCTTGAAGTTATTTGTCTTGCTTGTAAAACTGAGTGAGACATTGAGAAAAATTTTGACACTTCAGCACGCAGCAGTTTCTGCTACTTTAACTCTGTGGCTGCATATTTCTTCCCTGAGAGGTGGATTAAAGCCATTATTTAACCGTGATAGTATGTGTGTTCGGAGCTAAGCATATGTTCATGAACACAGTATCTGTAGCACAGCTGGTGATGCTGGCTTTTTTTCTTGCACAAAAATGTTAATTCAAAGAAGTAATTTAGTGTAGAAATCATAGTTTGCTGTATCTGGGGCTTCTCTTTTGTTATCCCACATAGAAAAGTGGCATAACAAAATTAGTTTTGTTACTAATGTGGTACTAGAAATGCTAGATTGGAGTCCTTTTTTCTGTTACTGTAACTATATTATATCTGACTTCTGCCATCTCGTCTTGACCTTTATGGTCAAGATTATTAAGTTTAGTGGTTCTTTTTTTTTTTTTATGCCAGTTTGAGTTAAGTAACATTATTCATTAATCCATTTCCAGTTTTCCTCCAGAATCTCTATATTATATTGTACGAACTGAGGAGGAAAATGTAGAAGTTTTCTTTAAAGTCATTGGTTACCTCCTCCCAAACTTTTTTCCCCTGAGATACATGCAAAACTTCATGCATGCTGTAAATGGTAGTCTGAATTTTACCCTAGGTATACTTCAGGGAGCATCAGACAGGTCAAACTGAGCACTTGATCTTGTGGTCATCAAGGCAATTGTTTCTTGGCACAGACACTCAGAGAAGAGCTCGCTTGGAGGAACACCTGCTGTAGGATGTAGCTGTGAAGGCAGAACTAGACAGAAAGAAGTTGTGAAAACGACAGGATGTACTTAAAATTCCCCTTGTCTGCTAAAAATGGCAGTGTTGGCTGCAAAGGAAATGTAAACGTCTTCCACCTGTGCTTCAGTCCTTGTAGTGCTGAAACTCGCCTGCAGAGACTGGCTGTGAACTCTGCTGTCTGACTGACTTACGCATGTGTGTAGTAGCACGAAATACTTAAATAAGTCATGGAGCTGAGTTACTTGATGTCTAACAGAAGTCTGGTATATACACTGCATAGCCCTTAACAGGAATCTCTGCTGCAGTGGAGGTGGAATTGAAGAAACTTGCTCAGATGTAGATTCTTGAACTTGTTTTTGTGTTACTGTCTGGATGTCCTGCTTCCTCCTTCCTGTGCACTGGTGCTCAGCTTGTCCACCTGCTTTCTGTCTGTTCAGTGGCTTTTACTGGAAAGAAAAGCTCAGAAACTAGAAATAAGGAAATAAGCATTTTCCAATGTCAATTCTTTATTTATTTGGTAGTGTTAGTACAGCTCTTGAGGGTTTACACTCCCTATGCAGTAGATGACTAGAGAAGGGAAAAGAGTAGAGCTAAGACTCCAAGCAAATGCGTAGTGATGTTAGGTGCTATTGAGTGCACAGTTCTAGGCCAGAAGTGCCATTTCACCTCTCAGTCCAACCTGTCCCTTTGTTTGTCCCATGTTCCCTGCTTAGGCCTCTGCAGTCTTTGTACAGCTCCGAACACACTAATGGTGTCTGAACTGTGACCTGGGAGCTTCTGTTGAAAGATTAATGCAAGCTAGTTGTGCTTATCCCTAAGCAGTTAATTGCTAATACTGTGATATATGGTGTATAGCAACAGACTGCCTGCACTTTCCAAATCAGCTAAACTTGTAATCAAAACGGTAGAAGATCAAAACTGGGAATCAGATGGGGTCAGATATGTAGCTGTTTATTGAAGCATCTTGTAGAAGAGAAATAGTTGGGTTCGCTCAGAAGGAAGTTTTCAGAGGTGCCAGGAAACAAAGTGGTGCTTTCTGTGGCCTTTTAAAGGAAAGCAATTAACAAACTGATTTAAAAAAATAGTGTCATTTGTCATCATAGCCAACTGAGAGGAAGAAGAATATGTCCTTAATGTGCCCATTACCGCATGAACAGGTTTAGGAGCTATCTTCTTGCTTTCAAGCTTTGCATGGAGCTAGGAGGAGCTGGTTTCTTTTCCACGCATGCCACTGGAATGCTTCTAACTCTTTCCTGTGACAAGTTGATGTTCTTGTAACTAGGAAATGAGGTATTTTTTGTAAAGTTGGCAAGGCACTTACTACTTGGGAATAGGTGGTGAAGGCCAGTGCCAGGTGTGAGCTCACTGTGAATGATGCTCTGGATTTCTCACTGTAACTTCTGTGCATGTTTTAATCCACTCTTGTCTCTTACAGCTATAATTAGCTTTTGGGAAAGTGCATTTTGCCCTCTTCTTCCAATTGTATTTAAACTACTGATGAGTTCAGTAAGCATACCGCTATGTTTAAGTTTTGTCTTTTGCTTCTTTGAAGGCAAACTGGATGAAGTATATGAAGCTTTGGTCAATGCTCATCCCAACATGACTGTATATAAAAAGGAGCAGATTCCAGATAGATTACATTACAAACACAACAGTAGAATTCAGCCAATCTTGGCAGTGGCTGATAAAGGATGGGAAATTGTGTATAATAAGTTTGATGTTATTCAATGTAAGTATTCTGTCTTTACAATGTTTCAGTTATTTTAAGACTGGGATGGAAAACTCTGTTGTTAAGTGTGTGGAATTTAATTTTTTCCCATGGGATGAGGGAGGGGGGACTGGAGTTACCGTTTCAAAGAACAAAACTTACTGAGATACGATGAGTCATGTGGTTTAGTGGCCACACACTTAGGGTCTTATTGTGAGATCTGGCAAACTGACAAGCACTTTCTGAGAGCTTAAACAGAAACTAAAAGTTGTAAGTGAACTTGCCGAGTAGAGGATGAAATGCTTTGTTTTATCAGGTACTATTTATTTGCTGGAGAGGGGTTATGTTGGAAGTACAAGAATGCTTTCTGAAAATCCTCAGTTTCTGTGGATGTATTTTCTTACTGTAACCTTGTTCTGCTAGAAAGAGTCCTCAAACACTGTGTTACTGTACAGCAGTGATTTTTGTTTACCTTACAGGCTAAGATGCATTATAGGTGATTTCGAGGAAAGAAACCCACATTTCAGTTCCTCTCCTTGGGGTTTCCCGTTTATTATAGGTAGAATGGAGACAGTAAACTGTAGCTTTTGGTTGGCTGTAAGGAAAAATAAAGGTGTCATATGATCAGTTCTTAACTGGAGACCTTTTAAACTTTGCTGTTGGTTATGTAGCTGAAGAGTGTTACCTGTAAGACAAGTACTTCAGTTATTGATAGCTGATGAGAGCAGCTTTTTGTGCTTACACGTTTGTTTACGTGTGCAGAGTTTTCAGTGCCCTGCAAGGAGCAGGCACTGGAGACCCAGTTATGTGACTTGTCAACTTTTCTTTTGTTGATGAATAGATCATGCACAAAACTGGACAAAGCATTAAAGCAGCCACAGCTTAAGTTCTGTCAGCTACTAGCAGTCAGTCTGTTTTTACATGGATTTTTCCCTTCTTCCTTCTCTCCCCCAGAGAGATCTGTTCCAGTTGCAAAGTTGGAGTTTTTCCTTGGGGAAAATCAAGGAAACTTGGGTGTAGCCCAGCATGCCATTGGCAGTGCTGTTACTGCCATGTGAGCCTGCCTTTTTTAAATTTCTCTTTCTTTCTTAAAAATACTGTTCTCCATTCTTTTTCCTAAAGCATTTTCTCTTTGTAGTTCTGAGACTTGGTATTTGCTGAGGGCCATTTATGCTGTTGATCAAAATGATTCTGCAAAACTTGTGGAAGGCTAAATGATGTCTGTTCCTTTTCTGTGTTCTGTTAGTATTAGCAAAAAGTTTAATGCTTGTTTTGCAGCTTTAGAATATTGACCTTTATTTGTCTTTCATTTCCAGCTGGTAATCATGGATATGACAACATGTTACCAGAAATGCACCCGATTTTTTTGGCATTTGGGCCTGCTTTCAGGAAGAATGTCACTAAAGAAGTAATGAATTCTACAGACCTGTATCCCTTATTGTGCCATCTCCTTGGTATTAACCCACTGCCAAACAATGGCTCATTCAGCGCTGTGAAAGACATACTTGCTGAAGAAGTTCCCTTTGGAGCAGACACTTATGCTACTGTTGTAGGAGTCTTTCTAGGCAGCTTTCTTGTTATGGTTTTTATTGCCATTTTTGTTAAGCATTTTATCTTCATCCAAGCAAACACCATGCAAATGCAATATACTGAAGCTGCCCAGCCACTGTTGCAAGATTAATAACACATGGAACTATTTCCTGGTTGATGCTTAATATAAGCTAACACAAAAAAAAAAGTCACAAAAATGGGTAGAGGTGGGTCAGCATAAATACGTGGAGTAAAAGGAAATGGGTGCTGATCCATTGGTTCAATGGAGTGCATACATAACCAGGTATGCAGAGAAAGAGCATGTTTCTGTTTCAACCTACAACCACTTAACCTTTCAGGGGTTGAAAATACTCTTAGAGACACTGTATGTATATAAACCTTGAATACCTGATTTTGACCTATTTTAGGGAAACAACATCACCTGAGGTGCACTTCACGACTATAACATGGTGATTTAATCCTTTTTTTTCCTTTGAGAAGTTCTTTTAAGTTTCTTGGATTCTAACAAGTCACTGAATGGGACTAGACTTCTTTGGGGTGCTTGTTCCATGAGCAAGGAAGCTTTTGCACGGATCACCATTGCAGCTAGCTTGGCAGAATAAATCCTGCAGAAAACCAACATTATTATTAAGCTAGATCATGCACTGCTAAATGTCTAAGTTTAGAGTTAGGCATATTTCTTTAAACTACTGTATTAATTATAGCCTCAGAATAAGAATCTAGGCGGTATCGCCTTTAGCAGTCAGCATTAAACTGCTTGTTTTTTTGTTTTGTTTTGGGTTTTTTTTCAGGTAAATACAGGTCTTTATGATTTTAAGAATGATTTGAGGTAAATGTAAGTCTACTTTTTCTATTGTTTCTTGTACACTGGACTGAAGTTTTGAGGAATTCCATGCAGTTGGCAGTTTGAAGACATGAAAGCACAACACCTTTATATCCAAATCGACTCTTCCATATTTCTATAAGAGGGTTCCTTCAGAATAAGGCAGATGAATCAGGAAAGGAAAATACATGTGCAAGCTGCTTTCAGAGTGCTGTCAAGCTTGTCACTGGGTAACAGCATCTGATCTGTTACTGGAGACTTTCTTCTGGTGTGAGTTTTGCTCGCTGTCTTGTGTTTTATCTGACTGAGTGGACCTTAGAATTTGATGAATATGATTGGACACAATTTAAGGAATAGCAATATATTAAATGTGAAAAAGCACACTTTAATATGAAAAAAAGGTGTAAGCCTGGGATTTGTTTTTCCAGAGGAAAGTCTCTGTCAAGGAGAATTAGTTATTATGGGTTATCAAAACCATTTATTGCTCTGATAATTTTGCATGCAGCAATAGATCTTTTGCTATTGTAGCTGTGGGGTTTTTGGTGGGCTAATATAAATGGGAGTTGAGAAGCTGCTAAGGTTTGCATGAAAAATGTGGTGTGAAGCAAGATAAGTTATCTAGTTGTCTGACTTGTTTAGAAGCTGGTGGTTGTTTTTCCCCTCCCTGTGTGAGTTGACTGTTTCTCTGCACTTTGCTTCTGACTACAGTGTCTGAAGGAGAAAGAAACTCTTTCAAAATTCACGCAAACTGTGAGTCTGGTATTTCAAATGTAATTTATTGCTTTACCCACAGCACCCAGAGAAGGGCAAAGGTGGGGACATCTTGGCCTGGGATGTGCTCTGTCAAACTAATGTTGTGACTTAACAGTGTAAGGCTGCAGGTGCAGGTTTGCTGGCAGAACTAGCAAGGAGCAACAAGCTGACTAACTGAAGTACAAAACTCATTTTGCTCAACTTAATTCCAGACCTAATGAATGTCACCTTGGTGAATTCAGATCTGAGTGTACTCCTCACTGCCTCAGTGATGACTGCAGTGCTGTGTCACAAACTGCCTGGTGCTCAGTGTGTCTGAAGTAACCTGTGGGATACTTTTGTGATGACAGGGACACTTGCATGGCATTAAGTGGTCTTGCACACGGATGTGGAAGGTTTCCACAGACCACAGTGCAGTGCAGTGGATGCTTGAGAGGGAAGGCAGTAAAATACCCCACTAAAAGGTGTATGCTGAAAGTCTACCTGTAATAATAGCTGTAGGAAGGCAGGAAACAGCAGATCCGTGGAGGACAGCCCCTTAATTTGGGGATATGTATGAAGTCTAATGAAAATCTGACTCATCTCTGCAGTCCTGCTGTTCCTGTTCTGTATGCTGCCTTGTTTACATACGATGCCATTTTCTTAAGAAAACACTGAAGAAAAACACCTGAGCTAGGTGTGTCTGGCACTGTAAAACAAGTTCCTAGTGGAGCTGACCATTAGCTGTGTCTTATGTTCACTTTGCTGATGCCAGCTGAAGCTGAATGCTGCAAGGGCTTCTCAGGCTGACAGATGGAGGCAATAGTGATGTTCACAGCAGTTTCTAGGGTATCTGAGGAAGTCAGAGTAGAAAACCTGAACCTCTAAATTGTGACTAATCACTTCCCTAGCTACCTTCCAAAAAGTGAGTGGCAGACAGCAGCTTGATGCGCTGAGTCCAACTTTTCTTATTTGTAGCTTAAAAGCAAGCTTTAGCACAAATGTCGTGTTTCAAGGAAGATCTACAGGCTTTGTTAAGGGAATAACTGAAAACTAGAGACGCTATAAACATGCCTTGTAGCTAGTTCAGCTACACACTTTCTCACTATGGAACATTGTGCTTTAATAGAAATTCTTATTGCAGTAATTTCACAGTAGTGTTTATGACAGAGGTAAAAACGAGTGGATTGTAATCTCACAGGTGATCATTAAACAACAGCTTCTTTAGTCGTGACCAGAGTAGTTCTGTCATGGCCCATAGAGAACGTGGATTTTAAGGAGGAGGCAAAGTTGGTCAGTGTTGTTCAGCCATCTTGGGACTCACCTGCACAAACATACAACAAGGGAAGAGTATGCTTCCCCTAACAAAGGGTTTGAGAAGAATAATACTGAAAATAATTGGGAACACAAGTATGAGTATTCTTCTGGATGGCACTGGTCTGTATTGCACTATAAGGCCCTTCTTTGAAAGGGGTAAATTGCAACTATGTAGGAAACAGAAGGGAATCTTTCCACATTCAGGTATTTAGGTGTAGGTTTCAACTTGTTTCCTTTATGGCTTAGGTGTATTTGCAGGTACCTCTGGATGAATATGCTAACTATAGCCAGTGTTAAACACTGTTTTAAGGTGTTTGGTGTCTGCTTAATGAAATTGACAGCATATGTGGTACCACTGGAGAAAAATATCAACTTTTTCTCTGATGTGAGATTCTTTCAGTCTGCCTTTTGGCTGGGGAGGATCTAGGATTTGGTTTCTGTGTATATGGTACTTTTCTGATGTACAAACAAGTTTATTGGAAATGGGTTTCAGTATGCTGTATGCTGCTTGTAACTTAACCTTGGAAACAGAGAAGCTTGCATGATTTTGTCTTCGTTACTGACCTGTGAAGCATACTTTGAGATGTCAAATGTTTTGTTTCTTTCTGTTTGGAAATATTGAAGTTTAAATATATCTTTGCTATAGAGCTACCAAGCATTGAGTGCTTGATTTAAAAGGACTTCTGGAAAAGACTTGAATTGTGGGGGGAATGGCTGGGGAAGAATGGCCTTAACTCATATATGCCCCAAATATTTACAGTACTCTGCAGAGAGTATCTGTAATTGAAAATAACTGGAAGTGTGATGGAACTTCAGAATTTTAGGTCAAAGTTCTTAAGAGACCTCTTGATTCCCATCTTGCTATTGTATATGGAAATAACAGCTGTCTGTTACCAGGAATGGTTATAGTTTCTTTTATCAAAACAAGCCATGCAGGTTTCCTTGGTAAAGACAGAGCTGCAGGAATGTTATTTGCAAGAAATGCAGGCTCAAACAAAAAGGGGCACAAAAATGCCAATGAAGGGTTGTGCAGTGACTTTTCAGAGGTGTGGAAGAACACAATCCTGAGCTGTGTGCTGGGAGAACAACAAACAGGCAGTTGCTGAGTCCTACTGCTTTGTAAAATGCAGATGCACAGGCTTAGTCCACATCATCTTCCCTGCTTAAATAATGGCCACAGATGTGGGCTTGACCATACCTGTGCTGCTCTACACCTTTCCAGAAAGAGCATGTTTGTACTACAGTAATGTGTGTTTATTACATGTGAGGCTACAATTGTTGCAAGCACATGAAACCAATGGGCCTTACCATAATGAAGTCCTGATCTGAATCCTATTAACTTATAACAAGTATTACTGTTTTCTGCAATAAAAGGTGGTACCGTGCATATTAAAGCAAACCTCTGTCTCTGTGGTCTTAACTATTGGAGGTATGTAATACTCTTGATTTGTATTCATAGACACTACATTCTTTTTGAATTACAGCAAGTTAAACTTCCCCTGAAGCAAGTGGTTTGGATCTGTAGATGGTTGAATCTGATCAATTGTGGAACTGTTTCCTCAGTGTAAAAGGACAAAAAGCTTATATACCCCAAGGAGTGGATGTTATAAAGACTTCTCTATGCAGTGTTGAGAGTTCCTTTATGGAGGTAGTCAACATAATGAAACATCAGTCTTCATTGCTGGGAAGTAGTGTTAGAAACTTCCCATTCCCTTCTAAACCTCTATGCTAGCTTAAGAACTTCCCCTAAACTAATGTGCCCTGTATGAACACTGCAGAGTTGTGTGTAATTCACAAGTCATTAAATGCTGCCACAAACCATTGTAGGGTATGTCTGTTTTCTGTCACAGCTTTGAGGAAGGGGGATGTCATGGCTTCTTATGTTCTTGCTTTAACTATTAAAAAGGAAATCAGGTGCTGACTTTCACAAGCAGTAGTTAATAGACACTATATTTGGACAGTGGAAATACTGAACCATGTTTTAGGCACTAACTTAAAAACAGTCCTATTCAAGTATTTCAACTTTGTGTCAAAGGACAAAGAGGTTTCTTCTAGGTCCTTGATTTATATATGATCTGTATGAAATCCTGGCTGTACAAGAGCTACTTTGAAGCCTGTCCTGCCAGCAGCAAAGAGTTATGCCAGAAAGAAGCCTCAGCACTCTAACTGGAATCGATGATAACTAGCAGTGCAACTGGAATATAGTTTATCCTATTTCTTAATACTTCAGCTTTCTCTTTAAACCCTTCTCCACAATAACACTGTTCAGCCTCAACACTAAAGGGGGGAGGAGCATAGGGTAAGAAGTGTTTCTTTTAGATACCATCACTTGCTGTCTGGTTTCACAGGAGCTCTTGTCCAAATGGGCTACCTACAGCTAGGAAGAGAAATACAGTTCTAGATTTTTCCATCTCTAACAATATTCATATTCAGATTAGAATGCTACCATTGTACTTAGTCAACATTTACATTTCTGGTAACTAAAATCCTGGTGGTAACTGTGACACCTGGCCCATGACAGTGATACAGAGAGGAACTGAAAGCACATCAGTCACACTGCATCACAGCTATTCAGGGAAGGAGGAGGAAGGGAAGAACAGAAAAGAGCATATACTGTGCTAATTTTACCATCTAAAAATAACCTTTCTGACAGGTAGAGAACAATTTAGTCTTTTTCTGAGTCTGACAGAAAGGTAAAGATAACTTGGTTGAGTCAAGCCTTTCTAAGCTGAGAATGCCTTCTTAAGCAAAATGACAAGCAGCTAATAAATAACTTTCTCCAAGGTAGGAACTCAAGCATCCTCCCTTTTACAGCATCTCTAAGCCTCATTTATAACCTCTTATTGTATGCAATTAATTACTTTAAATCTTCCAGCAGGATGAGAAAGTGGCTTCTATATTCAGTCCAGTTACTGCTCTAATACAAGTCTAAAGTCCACTACACTGTTAGTGCTCATTTTTGAAGGGCCCTGAATTTCTCTTAAGTTCAGATGAATTCAGAGTAAAGCATTAGTCAGCAAGTAGAAGCTACCGGTTTAAGAGGGAGAAAAAAGAAAACAAGTTAGCTTGTGTAATGTGTTTTTAATCAGTACAACAGAATCCTCAGGGAGGAAAATACAAATTAGTAAGACTTCTACAAATAATTTAAAAAACCCCAAACACATCTGAGTTTTGAAGTGGGCAGCTAAAAGTAACCCTTCCCTCCAAAGTCAGGGAAAAGGTAGTCTGTGGCTAATACCAAACTGCATTGAACTTGAGCCTGCAAACAAGAAACCATACTGCATGCTACCAGGTACCTGAGTGCTGTCACTTCAAATTAATCAGTTTTTCAACTGTCAGACTTGTAGGAAAAGGGCTTGGTAACTATAATTCTCTTTTGGGGATAGCATTAATAATTTAACCCACCTTCTTTACTCACTGAAAGATAAGGTACCAGTAAGGCTTTCTAAATCAATTTCTCTTACAGCAAATTACAGACTTGACCATTAACAAGGAATCAGGAGTTCAAATGAAGAGGTCTGCACCAAAACTTTGCATCTACACAATTCAGACACTACAGCTAACAGATCTTACCTCAAAAAATAACTTTTCCCTTAAAATTTCCAAGGTTTAAATTAAGATATTAGAACTCTTGCTCAATGACTGCACATCAAACTTCCAGTTGTTGCTTTTTAGCACGACAGCCTTCAAAGCTAATTACCAGCTGGTCCATAGGGCAGAACCACCTCTACTACAAAAATACCTTTAGCAGAGTTTACACCTGAAAAACTTCTCACATCATTTAGAAGCAGCAGTTTTCCTCTACAGCCCCAAACTGGGTCATTGAGGGATTCTCAGTTTAAACTGACATCTTTGAGATAAGCAAAGTGGTAGGTACCATCCTAACTGGAGCTGTGCAGGAACTAAGTCATCCACAGTCACACATCTGGAAATGTCAAAAGCCATCTGCCCAGTGTTGTAACTGCTGAACCACACACTTTATTGCTCAAAGTGATATACACCACTTCTTTCCCTGCTGACTTCTGTTTTCCTTCTCACCAGTTTCTTGTCATATTGCTGGCTCAGGGTGGACACAGGGATCTTCTCTATGCTTTCTATGTCCAAATTCAAGAATCAGAACATATTGTCCAAACAGAAGTAACATTTAACTCTCATAAAAAAAAAAAAATCTTTCCAAAACATGTACAAGAACACTAAAAGTCAACACAAATTTAAATTTAATACAAAACCCTCATTAATTATCAAATGATCATCCCGCATTTACAAGTGTTAAAATCCACTTGGTCTATCCTGGCTAGTTCATACTCTGGGATTTCATTTTGAAAGCGGTCAAAGGCTTTGAAAAACTAAGCATCCTTATTTTGTTAAGCATCTCTTCAAGCAGAATGGCACCTGCTCATTGTTTTGTTTGCTCATGTTTTACAGGACTCCTAGTCAGGTAGCACATACAAACAAGTTAGCAAGATCTGGCTGTACAGTATTTTATACATATACCATTAAAGTGCTAAGAATGCCATCCAGTGCAAGTGCAAACTCTCTTCCTGAAATCCCTATTTAGCAAGTGAGACAAGGCTCCCTAACGCTATCCAATTAAAGGGTCATCATCATCATCATATTGTAGCTGAAGTCGGGAAAATGGCTGTGCAGGGGCTACTCTATTCTTGGAGATTATAATAATGCAGGTGAAGGTAGTCAGTACCATCAAAGCCCCAATGACTATCCCAATAGCTTCTGGAAGGTTTATGCACCACTGGTCAGCAAGCAAGCATTTGGTGTTACTGAAAGTGCCGTTGTGGGGCAGTGGTGTCAGGCCCAGGATGTGGCACATCATAGGGTAAATATCAACGTTGTTTATTGTGCTGTGCTTGTAACCCTGATGAAAAGCAGGCCCGCGAGCTGCCAGGAACGGATGCATGCTTGGGAGAGCATTGTCATAGCCATGGTCACCTACTGGAGAAAGGCAAAGTATGCAGAGTTAAAATCACAGTTTCTGTTTGAATATTGAGTATTCCCCTCACCATCTTCCCCCAATCCCCCAAAGGCATATGCTGTAACCAAAGACTAATGCAGAACATAAAAGCAGCTGCTGGATCAAACACGGAACCCAGAGTTCCTTCCCTCCTGCCCAATCCCCAGAACTCTTTTCCTATAGTGGTCTTCTGCCATGGTTCCCCCTCCATTATCTGTCTTCAGCCATCAACACTTCCAGTTTTCTCCTTTCATGTAAAAGTTGAAAAGGAAGTGGCCACTCCACAAGTCAGGAACTAGAATGTAGATCTGTGTTTCTCAGGTTTAGAGAGGTATCTCCCCCTTGCAAAGCAGACAGTAATTATTTTTTTAAACAGCCAAGCACTTTTCCTTAAGCAGGGTTCAGTTCCAGTGTGTGAAGTACCCTCAAATAATGCTTACCAGATTATGTACTTCAGGTGAAGGGATACTTAAAGTAGTCAAAACCAAAACATAGTCAAAGGATGACAGTGTCAGTGACAGGCATACAACAGAACGTTTGTAGCTGTTAAGGCCACCAATACTTGGACCTTTGGTAGGTTTTTAAGAAATACTCAGATTTTTTGGTGGAAAGAACTAAAAACCAGCTGTAATCAAATTTCCTAAAAATATGCCTGAAAAATCTGCTCAAGATGCTAAAAATTTCTCATAGCAAACACAGCACAGCATTTGAGTGGCTGCATTTAAGATTTGAGTTCATTTCTTACTAACAGTTGAGTCTCTGAGAACTGTCTTCTTCACTGAAGTTACTGATATGAAATGTCAAGATTCCTGTTGATTAGGTCACACTCCCCACTTCAGTGTACCTCAATATTCCTTTTTAATGTTTTCCACCATTACATGTGTTACCACAAAGATACCACATCTTGCTTGTTTTAATGCAGTCCTGTCTTTCCAGATTACATTGTTTTTTTCCTTCTACTGTTCTTGTTTTGAACAGAGCTGTTCCAAGTAGCCACTCCAGCAAAGACTCCTATCTTTCACTCCTGAAGTGGGAGGGCCTGTGTGTGCTGACACAGGAACAGTGTAGGGATCGGTACACTGGCCACTCCTTATGCTGCCACTCTGCGATGACAAGTACAATAAACATTTAAAATAACCTTTTAGACTAAAGCCTCCCCTGCCTGCTTCTGGAAAGCCTTGGTTAGAACAATTGTTTTGAAAACTGATTCACTTCAACTGATACAATGCTGTTACTTACAAACATAGACTTATTAACTGGTTTTAGGTACATGGAAATGAATCTAACCATAAACAAGAGACCTCTATTAGCGAACATATGTGCCAAGTACTGCCAATTTGAAGATGATTGTACCAAATCTATGAGGAAATTAAAATATAAACATATCTTACCTTAAAAAAGTACTTCTGCACAAATAAACATAAATTCACAGAATTTATCCAGTTTGGGTTGGAAGGGACCTTAAAGCTCATCCAGTTCCAACCTCCTGCCATGGGCATGGACACCTTCCACTAGACCAGGTTGCTCAAAGCCCCATCCAAC
>JASSUY010035687.1:0-61026 GCA_032466535.1 Forpus xanthops
GGCCCCCTTCAGATATTGGAAGGCTGCTATGAGGTCTCCATGCAGCCTTCTCTTCTCCAGGCTGAACAGTCCTAACTCTCTCATCCTGTCCTCATAAGGGAGGTGCTCCAGTCCCCTGATCATCCTCGAGGCCCTCTTCTGCACTTGTTCCATATGCCACTACCTTCCAGAATCATAGAATAGTTAGTGTTGGAAAGGACTTTAAGATCATCTAGTTCCAATCCCCCTGCCATGGGCAGGGACATCTCCCACTAAACCATGCCACCCAAGGCTCTGTCCAACCTAACCTTGAACACCACCAGGGATGGATAGTGCAGACACCAATACAGTGTGTGATGTGTAGGGTTGTTATCAGTCATACCAAGTCCAGATGGAGGCCAGTTACCAGTGGTGTGCCTCAAGGTTTGATACTACAGCCAGTACCACTTAATTTCTTCAGTAAAGGCCTAGATGACAGGACAACATGCACTCTCAACAGGTTTGCAGACAATGCAAAACTGGGAGGAGTGGCTGATACACCAGATGGCTGTGCTGCCATTCAGAGGAACCTTGAAACGCTAGAGGAATGGGCAGATAGGGACCTCATCAAGTTCAACAAGGGGTGTAAAGTCATGTTTCTAGAAGGAATAACTGTGCATCAAGTGCACTCTGGGGGCTGACAGGTTGGAAAACAGGTTGGCAGCAAAAGATGTTGGGGTCCTGCAGAGAAGCTGAACATGAAACAGCAATGCACCATTTCAGCAAAGAAAGCCAACAGCATCATGGATTGCATTGGGAAGAGCACTGGCAGCAGGCTGAGGGACATGATCTTCCTCCATAACTCAGCACTGGTGATGCCTCATCCAGAGTCTTGCAACCAGTTCTGGACAATCCAGTGCAAGTAAGATTTGGAGCAAGACTTAGGCAAGTTCAAGGAAGAGCCAAAAAAATTTATTAAGAAACCAGTGTATTACCATATGAGAAGCTGAAGGAGCTGAACTTCTTAGCTACAAGAAGGGAAAGCTCAGGGGGATCTTATCAACACATGCAAACCCCTTTGTATCTTCTAAACAGAACACGAAAGTTTTAGATGATTTAATAGCTATCTTTACCCTTAAAATTTCTAGGGAATTAATGCCAACTAATTTCATTCATTCAGTGTGGTTTAGGAACACAGTCATTACCTCTATTTCCAGTCAAGCACTTGTATTATTATTATTATTATTATTATATTATTATTGTGCATTAATGAGAGGCTGAGCTGCAGTCTCCCATATTATTCCTGCAAATGAGGAACTGAGATGTAGAATGGCCAAGAACTGTGTTTATTTTAAAGATAATGCTTAATCGCCTTTGAGTTCTTGTTCTCTGTGTATAAGCCTGGATAAAATTTCCGGGGCTTTCATGGTCCAAGAAGAATGGTTATTCTGCAGCTGTAGAGATTTGCAGTCTAGAAAGCAAGTTCAAGGCTCTGGTTGGCCACATGTTTCTTATGGGATTGAAGGAGAATTTAGGCCAAAACTTTTACTGGAAAAAAATCTGTCAGTCATTAGCATAGGGGAAATTGAGGTGAAATGGGGAATTAGACATTTTCTGATTAGACTAGCTTCGAATAACATGACCAAAACGTGAAAGGTATTTTCCTGACTACTCAAGTAAGTTATCTCTAGGAAGCAGAAACAGATTCTTAAAGCAGCTATTGCGCTCATTATTTTGCTTTGCATGTTTTACAGTCGATTTACTGGGTTAGTCTGCTGAGAAATGTGTCGTTATTGCAGGAGGCTTTAGTCCATATCATCCTTCATATGCAATTGCTGTTCTAAATTTTAGTTTCTTAGGTCTTGTGATGAGGGTGAGTGGTCTGAACTAAATAACCATTGCTTTAGGCAAAAAAAGAACTACAGTATTGTGGAGCAGAACCTTTGTTTTAGTCAAGAACAGGATTTTTACACTGGCAAAGTAGATTCTGTATTTCTTTTAAAGTCTTCTTCTTATTTCCCTCAGAGGGTGGATTCCTGAATTGCTCAGATCTGCTCAGTCTTACTTGCAAAGACCTAGAAGATGCAAAGTTGAAATGTGCTCAGCTTCTGTTCTGATGTGGTCTTCTATAAAATACTGCTTTGTGTAATCTGAGCTGGCATCTCAGCTGTCACAATGAGTTTATCAGATCAAACCCCTGTATTTCTGGCTTGTAAGAAGTTCTGCTTTTGTGAAGCCTTGATAAAATTGTTAATGGATCTTAGACTTCACAAGGGGGAGTTACTGGCAATTTCCTGAAAACCAAGATAGCACTGCAAGTTGGCCTTCTGGCTGGAACTGAGGACTGGGGGGAGTTGCCTTGGATTATCTCATCAATTTTCTGTGGTCACAGGGAAAAGTAAGCTAACTGTACAATTGCACAGGAAGTTCCATGGATGTTTTGCAAGTCTTCCATTATGCCATAAAATATTTCCCCATCTCTTCTACTAACTGAACTAGTATAGTGAAGACCTAAAAACATAATCTAAATGTGCCAGAGGAAGAAAGCAGAAGCCATAAAGCATTTGCCTTGTTCTTACTTGAGTATTTGCTAAATTGCTCATCTGTGTAATCCTACAAGATGAGCTATGCACAGTACAATACAAAAACATACCAGAACTCTGGTGATCACCCACTTCAAGAACCCTTGAACTGCTTTCACAGTTCCCCTGCCAATTTAACACAGTATTGCGCTGAGGATGTCAGGAAGGTAACGAGCAGGTCAAATGATGGGAAATACACAATGCCACATTAATCTCCTTTTTAGTTTTTTGGTTATTTTGGTTTTTTTTCCTACCTAGGACCAAATTTAATCCCTTGGAAGAAACTGAAAAGCAACATGAACCTCCAAGCTAGATCAGAATGGAAGGATGGAAAACAGCTTATCAAGGAGGCTAGCAGAAACCTTGAGATGGATTTGATGCAAAAACACTTTGTCTGTTTGTATAAAGTTTCTTTTGAGAGTCCATTGTGTAGGTACATCAACTAATTAATAACTTCCAAAGCAGCCTTACTTCCCATAGTGACAAAGCTACATTATGTTAATAAAAATTGCTTATCATTGATGCTTGAAATGTTAATAAACTGAAAGTATCCATTTCATTTCACCTATTTACATATGCTACTACAAAGTATACCTGGGACAGAACCATCTGGATTTGTTGACAAGTAGGTATGTGAACATAACAGAAAATGACAGAAAATAACAGCAAAACAGAACTCTGAAGTTATACACAATACATTGTTTAAGGATGATTTTACTTTATAGACCTTTTTCCCTTTTGCATTTATTGGTGTTAACAAGGACTGAAGGATGTTCTTTAATTTGTAATGCGTAGGAAATTCTTAACAAGCAGCAAGAATAGGCTGAGGCCAAGTTTCAGAAAAACATAGGAGGTATATTAATTCAAGTGTACTTTATTCCTGCTAGAATCAGTAAGAGGAGGGACACCTTGGGTGTCTGTCTCTTGGAGCATGTTACTGATGACCAGGATCAGAAGCAGCTGTTTGATATGTCAGATATAAATAACTTGGATGTAAACCTAGCTGGGAAGGTGTTAGACCTGGTACAGTGAGGCCAAATAAAGTTTGAATGATGCAAGAAGCAGCTAAGAGACACACTGGACTACTCCAGTGGAAGAAATTATTATTGTAAGCAAATCAGTTAAATTAGCAGTGATCTAACTGTTCTGCTTGCATTTGTTTGCTTTTCATATGAACACAAAGTACATTGGTACATAGAATCATAGAATAGTTAGGGTTGGAAAGGACCTTAAGATCACCTAGTTCCAACTCCCCTGCCATGGGCAGGGACACCTCCCACTAAACCATGTCACCCAAGGTTATGTCCAAACTAGCCTAGAATACTGCCAGCAATGGAGCATTCACAACTTCCCTGGGCAATCCGTAGGCCCCCTTCAGATAGTGGAAGGCTGCTATGAGGTCTCCATGCAGCCTTCTCTTCTCCAGACTGAACAGACCCAACTCTATCATCCTATCTTCATAGGGGAGGTGCTCCAGTCCCCTGATCATCCTCGTGGTCCTCCTCTGGACTTGTTCAAACAGTTCCATGTCTTTTTTATGTTGAGGACAGCAGAACTGCACACAGTACTCCAAGTGCGGTCTCATGAGAGCAGAGGGACAGGATCACCTCCCTCTTTCTGCTGGTCACATTCCTTTTGATGCAGCCCAGGATACGATTGGTTTTCTCTCTTTCCTATAAACAGTTGTGTTTTTTTTAAAGGTTTTTTTGACTCTAAATGTAAGGCTGGATCCATCACTAACTGCTGCTCTCTAATGAGCATTTTTTAAGCGCTAGAGAATCAAGGAAGTACCTAATACTTTCTGTATACTTTTAAATATTGTGAACATTTTCTCTCTATTTCAGTTATAAAAAGACCGATTTTCTACTGATATAAATTAACATTACTCCAATAAAATCACAGATTCTGATTTAAATATAAGTAAATATTCTAGAATATTTGCACCAAGGAGAGTATTTGTTTTCACACGTACCCTGCAGTATGAGCCTATACATTCTTCAAGCTATTTCTTTTCCTCATTCTCTAAGACAACTCTTTTTAGCTTATGCTCAGAGAAACTAGGACTTTAGCTTTGCGGATGGGTGACTTTTAGCCTGTGCTATATTCTGTTTGCTTCTTAAGATATCCGTATACTTACGAAACTTTCTTCTATTGGGACCTCATGTCAGGGTGCCACACGAGCAATGGAAGAGGTAGAGATTAGCACTCACAAGGCATAGCTAGGGAAGGGACTGAAGACCCTGGGCTGAGCCGAAATAGGGCTTCTGAGCCCATGGACAGTGGTGGGGTCCCACTTGAGAACCCTGGCAGATTTTTGTGGGTAGTGCTTTTAACTTGAAAGATGAAGTTTAATTTTATCTTCAGGAAGCCATAAATTGTCACAGAAGCCACCTAGTGAGTTGTTAGATTTTGTTTCAGTACAAATGAAGAAGTCTTGGGCCATTCCCTATTTGCTACATAGGATGGGACCATCCACTAAAGTCAAACCCATGTTCTCATTTAGAGAATTCCTAATGCCATTCCAGGGCACCCGAGTTCCTTGTTAAAAAATGCTGCAGCTTAACAAGACAAAGTGCTGATCAGTAAAACTATTTCACAAGAAAAAGGGTGCTCCCACATATTGTAGAGGTAGCTATACTTTTGTAAAATTCACACCAAGTTAGACACCACATATAAGCAGTTAGCCAAGTGGATTTTTTGCCAGTCACTGCTTGCCTTCTTTCAGCTCTAAGTGCTTTGAGGTCACAGTTGACAGGTATTCCCCAGAGATGATCACATTACACTGGATACTGTCTCAGACACCTGTGAAAGATCAGTGGACAAGGGCCTTTCCTTCCCTATTGCCAGGCTCCTCAATGTATGTTAAGTCAGCCCAGTTGCACCTAATGAAAGTGAGTTGGGCCTATCCACCCATGAACAGTATGTTTAGACAATGGAAGAAAAAGCACCTTAACTGAAAACATTTACACCAGGCTCCTCAGTCATATGTCCAAAGGCTGTATCAGAATCAAAAGAAAGTATTTTAAATGCTTGTAGTCCCAAACAGCTATCATTGCTGTTGAGTTTATAATGTAATACCTCAATGACTTATTTGTTATCTAATATTTCTTTTTATAGGAAACTGTTTCAGTTATTGCTTTCTGTTTCTGAATGATACTGTAGGATGTTAGCGCTGTCACTCAAGGCTTCCACCTATTACTTTTTGACAGAACACTCTGCTGCAGTACAGAAAAATTTCTGGGAATATACTCTTTTAGTCCTCCACCTTAATTTCTAATGTATTTTACTGGGGGGGGGAGGGGGGGGCTGTTGGAAAAATTGTGAGAATAGATTTAATAGTAATATAATTTCTAATTTCTCTCTTGGCAGATGTACAGATCTGCAGTTTATGTATAATGTATTTATGTTTAAACATCAAGTATTTTCTAAATTCAGAAAAGCTTCACATGTTATTTTATCCAAACTGCTCTCACTAGAAAAATGCAGATGGAGACAGCAACTCAACAAGCTCACTGTAAATGTTGGCCTTCTGCATTGACAGGGTTGCAAGAGCTTCACTGCATTTGGCTTATGAAATCACTTTTGAATGTAAACCACAAATACGCTAGATGTTATCTAGGATTCTACAGTGAGCCCTATATCCTGTGACAGTGTTGGGGAGATCCTAACCATTCTAAAGATGTGCACACTGAGTAATGCCGTTTCTTATACTGGAAGTAACATGGAGTTTTCCCTAACACTGCCAGGACAGAAAACCAGCAGGAAGAACAATGAGGATGGGAAAAGAGAAGAGGAAGAAAAAGGGGAAGGACAGATTCCTCCAGCTACAACTCCTCCAACTACAGTCCATTAACCTGAACTTCTAAATTCTCTTGGCCCTAACACAAACTTGAACTGTGGGCATGAAACTGGGCAAATCATAGAACAGTTAGGGTTGGAAAGGAGCTTAAGATCATCAAGTTCCACCCCCCTTGCCATGAGCAGGAACACCTCACACTAAACCATGTCACCCAAGGCTCTGTCCAACCTGGCCTTGAACACTGCTGGAGATGGGGCATTAACAACTTCCCTGAGCAACCAATTCCAGTGCCTCACCAACCTTACAGTAAAGAGCTTCTTCCTTATATCCAATCTAAACTTCTATTTAACTTTGAACCCATTACCCCTTGTCCTCTCACTACAATCCCTCATGAAGAGTCCCTCCATCATTTAATCGCTCCACAGATAAGAATAACACCTCTAGAATAAGAAAGATAACACTGTGCATCTATCAACTTTAGTCTGTTCTGTCAAATTAGATGAAAAACTTTGCAGATAAATTGTTTGGAGGGCAGTGCTTAACCTAGGGGTATTAGCTGGAGTATCTAAGGAGTGCTTTCACACGAAACTGCAGTGCTTTATTAGACTGTACACAACATGGTATTCTGAACACATATGTTCAACAGACTACATAAGATTGCAGTGATAGATGCCTTAAAAACATATTTTCTGTAAACTTCCATGAAAAACAATATCATTCGAAGAAAAAATCTGGTGTTCGTTCTCAGTTTGAAGCAATCATAAGGCAGTATGATAACTTAACTTTGAAAAGTAGGCACGATGGGATAGTGATGGCTTCAGGAAATTTTTGACAGATGATTCAGGGATTAGGAGGAAGGCATCTATTAGTTTTACTATTATTGTTTGTCTTTTTGGAACTGTACTGGAGAGCAAGGACTGTCTCATCCTATGTCTAGAGAGTAGTTAGAATAACCTGGCTGTCAGCACATTTCAAGAAATAATACAACACATGTCCAGCCACACAGGGATATTCACTGTGCCATGACACATTGACAGAGGTCAAATTTGTGCAGAATCAGTTAAGTGTGAACAGCTGCACCAGGCCACCATGAAATAACTCTGGTTAAGTTGTTCTAAATGAGGCATGAGACACTACCCTAGCTGTATCTGTAAGTTTAAACCATCCTGCAGCCACATAGTATCTGACACTATTCCTAAAGCAAGTGAGAGAAATTATATCCCTAATTACTGCTGCATCATGAAAAATATTTATCCTGTTAATATAGCAGATTGCTCCCTCATGTGGGAGTAATTAAGGGATATTTTCCTTTCCTACTGTTATTGAATGAAAGGGGGAAAACTGTAAGTAGTCTACATGTGGGGTATTATCCTTTCACCAGATAATTTCATCAGGGTGGGAGAGTAGTATAGCAGGAGGATTACTTGCACTTCATGCAACAGAAGAGTGGCTCTGATAGCCCACACATAGTTGTCTCACAATCTGCAGAAGGCTGTGCCATTGCTCACTAAGTCTCAGAGCCTTCATACCAAGTTAAAAAGCCTCCAGGCTTTTCCACTTAATTAGAAATTAATTCATTAAGACTGTATTGGCATTGAACAGTGGAGAGTCAGTGCACACTGAGGCGAAGATCTTTCAAAAGAACAACATCAAGGCATAGCTAAGGCACACTGAGCTCACCTACACCACACACGTTCTGTTCTTTCTACTGAAAGCTGAGTATAAGAATGGGAAATGAATGATGTCTGCTTGGGTCTCAGGATGCTGCCAGACCATACCCCACAGCCATAAACCCAAGAGCACACAAATTATGCAGTTCTAGAGCTTTTTTCTTCTGGAATTGTGGGCTTTGCTACTTCACCATGCACCTTGTGAAGTGTCACTTAGATGGAAGTGTGCCCATTGTGCCTTGCTTTCTGTGTATCATATAGTATGACAGTAAGCAAAATAGAAATTACGCACTTTCCATTTGTAAGGCTCCTCTTGCAGTTCTGAAAAATGAATATGTACAAAAAATATGTACCCTCCTACTGCCTCCATCTCTCCACTATTAGCTTCCATTTGAAAGATGTATTCTGAAAGCTTCCTTACTACATTAAATCATAACCATTTAGCCCGTGGCATGTTGGAAGATACATCATACCAGTGGGTAAATTTGAGAACAGAATGTAGGTTAGTGGCTGACCCAATAGGTAATGCAGCTTTTTCTGTTATAGAACAAAATTGAATCTATAACACTATATGCGTATTAAGACTTAAGTATGTATACTTATGCAAATATATCAGCATTGCTAATGCGTCATGATTTTTAAGAGATTTCACATCTTTGGAAGCAGAAGGAAATCCTATTGTGTGGATTCTCTCATGCCAGAAAAAGGCTCTTTTCATGATACAGCCTTTTCTGCATTAGAGGAGTATAGGCACACTAAAAAGGGTCTTTCTCTGCTGCCTAGCTGCTTATTTTGATCATGTTTGTACTAAACAGAACTGAGCCAATTACCTGTCCATCAACTCTGACTGAAACAGATCAAGGTATACAAACGTACTTTAGGATCTCACACACGTGCAAAACCCTATTGAGATTTTCAGATGTCATTTTTTTAAAAAGCCAGGCCAATTTTGTTCTTGTGTACTTGTGTTGTGTCCCACACTGAAGTCCAGGAAGTCAGGCAGAGCATAAATTGATGCTGAATTCGCCTTAGTGCTTTGATATTCAGATGCGTGCTAAGTGCAAATAAATTTAAATGCTATGTAGTCCAATTTTAGATTGTTCGTTCATTATTTCTTAACACATCTTTTAATCTGCTGTGGACAATTCTATCTCTTCCTTTTTAGGAAATGTCTTAAGGATATAATTTAAACTATCTCATAAAAAGTTCATGGCTGTCAGGCAAAGATATGTACAACTAGGCTTGTGCTTGGTTATTTTTTTGATTCTGTGAGTTGTTTCCTTTTAGAGGAAACTCTACTGGCATTGTAAACTTCCGCTGGTCTTCATTCAAGGCAGGTAGATATATACTGGTTTTTGCAATCTATACCTGCTTGTTCTTATTCATTACACTTTCTACCAGCATTAAATTTTTATTAAAATTATTATTAAATACATGACAGCTCTTCAGATCATCCAGGTCTTTTCATTTTTGTCTGCAAATGTCTGTACATTGATGGAGTTAAAATAGGGAGGACGCACAATCTAAAATATTGAACTTTGACATTTTCCATCTAAAACATATGCAATAATCCATTTAATCACATTTCCTAATTAAATCTACCTTTCTTTTGAACATGTTTTCCTGTGCAGTTAAAGTGCTTTTCTAGTTACAAATGTGTGAATGACGTAGGAGGGTTCAAAAATATATGAAGCCTTTTTTTACATTTAGCTGTGCTGGTATATATCCTCAGATATTCTAACTGAATAAACCAAGATTTCATAACTTAAACTGCAAAAGAATACCTTGAAAAGCAAAACATGATACAGTTTTGGTGGTTTTCCTTCTTTTCACAATGTAAGATGTTGCTTTAGATAGGATTTCACATACATTCTGTAAAAGTCAGTGATGTCTGGACTTGATAAAGAAAAGGAAGAAAAGAAACAAAGAGATATGCAAATCCATCCATAAAGCCAGAACAATTCACACCTATGATGGATTCTCACAGGACAAATAAGGTTCAAAGAAATTAGGATTTCTCTACTGTAAAAGCTTTTAACAAACCGAAAGCTGCAGTTCTGACCTAAGAAGAAGTGGAGTCCATGGTGCTCTGTGAATTTTCTTGGATATCCTACAGATCATTTTTACAGTGAAGCAGGCTTTAGCTCTTGTGGAATGAAGGAATAATTATCACTTTAAAATATATTATCTAGAGATCTGAGTGGTTGTCTGAAAACAATCAGAAAATAGAGCTGTCTGTGGGAAGCTACATTTGCCCCCTTTTTCTTCCACACAGCTCCTTGCAACAAGGTCATAGTAAAATATTAAGCGTTTAACTCTTCTGGCCACCATCCTTTGACCATGGCAACAGAGCAAAAGAAATGAATACTGATTTGGGAAATATTTCTCAGACTCCCAAGTTATATTTCTAGTAATAACTTAGATGGCTTTGGAAGTTTCCTATCCAGCCTTGTTTAGATCAGGGATCTGAAATGTAACCATGACAGGATCCTACTCTGGAATTAGATGATTCAGTATTCCTCAGAAAGAATCAGGTATCTCTTGATAAATCGAGATAATCTCCATTTTTTTCCTAGGGTAACTTATTCCTGATGTTTATTTTGGAGGAATTTCAAGATGATCTCATGAATCGTCTTCATCTAATCCATTTATAGGATTGTTTTCCCCTTCTCTTATTTGCAGTGCTAGATCCAACTGGCCCAAACCCTCCCTACAGTAAGTGCTTTACACCAGAGATCATTTTTTTATTGTGTTTTATAAATAAATAGTTCAGATCTTTGGATGAGATTACCCAAAGCATTAGCTGAATATGCTGAAAAAGAATAACTGATACTTTTATATTCTGCCTGCAAGCACTTATTGTACTAGATGAACAGTTTCTTCTGATCAGATAAAATATAACAAGGAATTAAAACCCAGCAAATCGAAACCTGACTATAAAGAGATGTGGCTCTAGTGCTTTGCTTCTAAGACTTGTGAAGAGTTGTCAGTCATTTTCAGACAAGCCACACACCCAAAAAAGCCCTTGCTGTGTTGTATGGAAATGGGGCAGCCCAGTGGACACCTGAGTCTCTATCCAGCAATAGGACAGACAAAAGACAGATTGTCTTTATATTATTTGTTCTGATGAGAATGTCAGAGGACTTTCATTGACAGCTTGAACCATAATGAAAGACTAAGAAGTTATGTAGAAGTTACATATCTCCAGATGTAGTAGGAAGAGAATTCTAGGAACAGTTATAAGCCTGCTCAAGTGTAAAGGTAAAGATTTTTTTCCAAGTTATTTATTATTACAGCACTGAAAAACTTAGAGTAGCTCTGAAATTCTACTCTAAGAACACATATCCTAGAAGAAACTGTGTAAGGAAAGGCTGAAGAATCCTTCATTAGACACCTGCCTGTGTTTCTCAAAGAAGTTTTAAAAATGAACATTTAATAACAGTTACGAAAATTGCAATCACACTGTCTCCTCACTTGCCCTCTCTCCCCAGCTGTAGAAATAATAAAAAGATCATTAGAATCAGAATGTGTCTTATGTGTCTGTAAATCTTATGGTAGAAAATCAAGTAAATTAGTTTTATATTTAGTTGTGAATGCAGTGAGATCTGAAGCGTGTCCTTAGTTCTACAAGTAACATATTCCACATGTAGTAAAGCCAAGTCCTTGTCTCCCTTGCTCATGGGGGGCCCGGACTCATTTCATTGTTCTTGTGGAATGTGGCTCCTGGGTGAAGGTCCTGCTCACAGCTGGAGAGGCAATGACTGGAGTTATTTCAGTACATGTTTGTTTGTAGACTAGGTCTTAAAAAGATAAAATTGCATGAAGTATCACAGTTATCAAGATCAATCTCCCCCATCACAGTAACTCCCATTATACAGACCCTTTCACAGCTGTGTCAAACTCCATCTTAAACCTTTAGTTTCCACTGCTGCTGTCATAACTTAAGCATTTCATACTTCCAGCAACGTTCTCGTTGTTTTTCCAGTCTAAAATCATTAAGGGTCAGTTTGTACTCTTGTGCCAGTGCTGTCTTTTTACCCTAAATAGCTTTCCCTTGTAGTGTTTACCCCTCTTTACTAGTATGTTTGTCAATAGCATCCATTTTCTCCTTCGATCTTCATTTTGCTAGTCTAAACAAGCTGCTCTATTTAAATCTCTTAAAATGCATTTTATTCCCTAATGATCCTTCCAGCTCTTTTCTGCTAACACTCCAGTTTAAGTTCATCCTTCCTGTACATAGATGATGATGCAGTTTCCCAAAAGGCATTTGACAAGCGTCCGAACTTCCCAATTTGTATTGGCAGAGTCTGCTAGAGTCCTGGACATTAATTAGCATCAGAGATTGCCTGTAACCTTCATGAAAAGAGAAGCCACTACAGACTGCAAAACATTGAAGTGGGATGCTACTGCTGGCTTTGTTGCTAAGGATAAGGCCTGCCATGTAGTGAACCATTTAGAGGCTATATAACTGTGTGTGTTTTTATTTGTAGCTATGTGTTATGGCAACGTAATCCTGAATTCCTGTATTTATAGATCACTGCTGTCAGGCCTACTTCTGAAAGGGAAATCCAGCCTTAGACATCAGCAGACATTATCTGAATACCTAATAGCACTGAAAGGCCTGAAAGAACTTTAAAATTGAGGAGCACTTATGTAAATTAGGTGTATTTCCACAGTACTTCCCTCTTCTTGCTACAAGGCCATCTTTGTGTCCCACTCACTTCCACCTGGCTGTTCTCAAAGCAGTGGTTGATTTTGCTTTGATAGAAAGCTGGAGGGTTTTGCCATTGCCTTTGAAAGGACGACCCCATAGGCCTGGATATTATCCACCTGTGACTAGCACAGTATCATGTCTGGCTGCGCACCATCGTGCACCATGACCCAGACCATAGCAGCAAAATGGTTGGTTCTCTGCAGGTCTGTTATGGAGCATAGAGCTGTTGTCACCAGTAAATCATCCTGAAGTAAAAGGATGTACCTCAGCTACACCCCTCCTGCACATATGTGGTGGCAAGAAATCTCAGAAAGTTTTCATGCAGTTTCCATCTTACCCTTTTTTGGTAAGATGCTGTGACCTGGGAAAGCTGAAATCTGATACAGCTGAACCACCACTGCAGGTCATCCTCAGGATGATGGCAAATGGAAGCATTCTGCAGAGATAGCTCTCAATCCTTCTAGAAACAGTAACTATGAATGTGTTTTGTGGGTACAATTCTTTTCTGAAAAAATTTCCATTTTTTTCATCCCATTGTGAAGGCAGGAAAATCTAGTTGCAGAATCTGGTAAGAATTTGGTGTCAATTGAATAGTAAATTTTAGAACTCCTTTTGAATTTCCTGGAACCTGGATGGCATGGATGTTAAGAGTAAGGTGAAATATCACGGTTTCTATTTGTTATCCTCTTCGGGAAATCCTGCACATGGGTTAATTTTAATAGGCTTTAATAACTTTAATGCAACTATTATTGCAGACAAGATGAATTACAGCAATATATGACAACTGAGCAAGAGATTCTCAGTTACTGAGAACTGTCACAGCTTAGCTGAAGTCATACTGTGTTAGCAAAGAATGCTCTCCACACGTTTCTAATACAGAAGTAGCGAAGGTGTTAGAAACTTTAAATGTGTGGGAAGCAACTTAATGATTCACTTTGATTTAGTGTTGGGAAGCCCCAGCTATGTGGATTGCTTAAGTTCTTCAGACCATGTTAGAGAAACTAAATAACATATTCAGAATGTAAAATATACGGACTTTGAAAGAATTGAAGCCATGTTGTGTATCACTGGCAGCAAGCACAGACCCAGAAGCTAAGAAGTAATGTGGGAAAATAACTGGAAATTCATATTTAAAATATGATAACTTCCAAAATTATTTCTACAAGCAGAAAGAATTGATGCATTGTGAACAAAGCAGTGTTTTCACTATAAAACTTTAAAAAGAAAAAGGTTCAGTACAAAAAGTCTGCAGTTAGATCTCTGATGATTTAGGCTTTTTCAAGTGTTAATAATTTATCAAGAAGCTCAAAGGTTTTCAGAATAATTCCATGCTCACTCATTTTGAAGCAACCTCGGGTTTTTCCTTTTATTTTCAATTTGTTCCAGTTGCATTCCTTCTGGGTGGGAAAAATAAACCAAGTATTTCTAAGATAGAAGTAGTTTAGAATGAGATGAGTAATTAAGTGAGAAGAAACCAGAATTGATTGGTGATAGACCTAAATGACATGGCAATGCAATTTCATTCTTTCCTACTAGCTCAGCACTGAGAAGGTGATGATTTTATGAAACAATACTCCATAAAAATACAATGTATTGCAGAATATTATTATACCTCCTCTCAAAATAAAATTAACAATAAAAAAATTAATATGAAAATTACCTTTTAGTTTACAAAAGACATGCAAACTGTGACATATCAGGTCATTTCAAGAGTTTTTCCAGGTCTTCTTGCTTCAATTCTGACCTTGGGAAACTAGCTGCCCCCACCCTAAATAAGCCTTGCTTTTCTCCAGCTGTCAATAACTCTCATTCACCTGCCTGTTTTGGAACCTGCTCCTTCTCAGCAGTAGGAATAGTAGCTGGTGAAAGAGGAGGATCGTTTTTCACAGTTTGGTACCTTTCATATTACACCTTTAATATTTTGGTTTTCTTCCCTCAAAGCATAAAAGTATAAAGCAAAAGATCACCAAAGAATCAATTAGTTTATACCTCCTGTTTACACAAAAGTTAATAATGTTCACACCCTTTTAATAGAATCAGTAAATAATGTAATTATATGTAAAATGTAAGTGTGAATACATGTATTTGCTTTATTAATTGAGCATTTAGAGAAGTTATTTTAATCTCTTTAAAGAATCATAAATAACAAATGATTGAAATTAAGCACATGGACTCTACATAGTTTTGCCATACTCCATTTTTACTTCCCTGTAGACTGAGCATCAATTTGTCTAAATAAAAGATCTTAAATGAACTGAAAAGAAATTACTAAGGCTTCCTGGATTCTTTTTGCCATCCACCTACTTAACATGAAGCTCACTGGTAAAAAATTCCCTTTGCCCTTCCTCCATATTGTACAACAGTTTTGTAAAGTTAGGTTCAGGGAACAGGGGAATGGCTTATTGTTTATTATTCCTAGATGAGCCATAGATTGCTGGGGGAGCTTTATCTACTTTTGTTGCTACAAGGTTTTACAGAATTTCCTTAGTGCAGATAAAACATGCTTATTTAAACAGAGCTTATTCTGGAAGCTGTGTTTAGCTATTTCAGTCAATACATTTACAAATGGGTGTTCACCCAACAGCCTTTCCTGCAAATAACTATTTTGGTAAAGCACTACACTTCTAATCAAAACAGCAATAACAGTAAAACTTTTAAAAGTATATCAGATTTAAATGACCTTTTGATTCTCAATAGTCCTCAGTGGAAACTTCTCTCTCTTCCTTTTTAGGAAACGCTCGTCAAGATTAATTTATCTCATATGATGATCATCATGGGGAAACAGTGGATTGAACAACAGAAATCTTGTGACCTCACACTTTTGATGTGAATGTCAAATCTATTGATGCTAAAGTCCATGTGAAAAAACATAAAATTATCAAAACTTGAAATGCTGAAAGGTTAGATGTAAAAATAGCTATTTTAAGCTATGAAACAGGCTAAATTATTTGTGCTATTTAGAAGCACCACTGAAATTATTCAGTAACACAGGAGCACTATCTGGGGTAAAGCAAGCTCAGGTTCATGTAAACTACTTTCTGTTACTGTAAAAGAATACTGTTAGAAAATACACAGATGGTGCTAAATTTAGAATTATTACCTGCTGAACTTGCAATGAAAAGGTTGCGCCTAGCTGGGGAGCTGTTCCAAGGAAACAGCTTGTGCTCTCCTTGGATTTCTGCTGACAGTAAGGTATCATCTCCTTGCCATTCACAGCAACATTTTCCTTCTCATCTGAAATGAAGATGACTGCAAAGGAAACAGGAAAAATGGTGAGGTTACCAACTTTGGTCACTAGAAGCAATTATAGTAGTTGAAAATGGCCTTGTAAGAGGGTTTCTGTGACAAAGACTCCACAGATTGTGCATCTCTTTTGTCTTAGTAGCAGAAATATTGCATATATGTCAACTAATCCATCCCACAGACTTGTTGAAGCAAAAGTTGTCTCCTTAGCAACAGCCTTTGAGACACAAAGAGGAAATTGCCCAGTATCTCTGACCTGGAGACTTGAACCCTCCCCCTGGGGTCCAGTTGTCATCATTTGTCTCTAGCTTCAATCTTAAAACATTTTAGGTTTAATCTGTATTTATACTGATAAAAAGGAATCTCTATGAAATAAATGTGGAAAGTTCAGCTGTATAAACCTGCAGGCTGCCTCAGCAAGAGCTGGAAGTAACAACAGTGAAGATAGAAATCTTCAGACTTTCAGCATATTCCATTAATGTATAGAAACAAGTAAACTCACGTTATTGCTGTATTCAGTAGCTCTTATGAACAAGATGAAGTATGTACATGGGCAAACAACAAGGCCGCTTATATTACTTTTGCTATGCAGACCTATAGTTTTACTGGATCTGACTTAAACAGCGGTCCTATAGATATTACCTTGTGTTTAATTTCAAGTATATGAGAAATCTATTGATGCCAGGTGACATTTGTAAAACACTGCAATATCAGAGTAGCTATCATATCTGTCATTTACACCCATGCCAGCCTACTGCAATAGGAGGAACTACATTAATACGTCAGTTCTGCTGTGCTGGCTTTTTATGTGGAAAAAGTTAGTAGCTCATTGAATTACCACTTTTCTACAGCTGCAGTGAAAAAAAGCCTGAGAAAACAAGTGTAAATCAAAAAATCCACGCTGTCATGCTCTGAGAAAGTCTTGTAAGGAACAGGGCTGAGTCCCTCCTGTACATATTCAGCTAGCTCCTACCTCGTAAAAAAAACAGAAGTGGCATTTAGAGCCATTGAAGATGCTGCTCATAGAGAAGATATAGTCTAAGGGATGCTGACTGAGTTATGGTCCTGCCTGAGTGACCACACAGGCTGAGAATGCCTTGTAACCAAGTGGCAATAGAAATTTTGACACAGGGTGCTAGCTGTTTCTCTTTGTTGGGACTTCTCTCAAAGTTGAACTGTCTGCCACTAATAAATGAGTACTTCAAAAAAGTAACGATATGCTACCCCTAGAGTTTTGATGACGCATTGCATTGGCTAGTTTACACGGCAATGCAGAAGCATGACCCAATGCCAGGCTTGATGGAAAGCTCTTGTGCATATGTGTGTTTATACTCTGGTTTGCTTTCTGCCCCAAGAAGTGACTGAATGAGCCAATGCCTAGGATCAAGTTTGTTTCCCTTGGTGAAAGCAGAGCAGTAACATTCAATGTGCTTCTTGTATCATATTACTGTTGTTTCACTGCCTGAGAAGAGCTACAGAACATGCTAGTTTATGTACCTCCATTTCTACCTAAACTATTTTTCATGCAGTGGGAAGACAAGGTGGCTTACTTAAATGTTCCACTATGTAAATCAGACTGGCCCTAAAACTACATGCTACTTGTAAGTAAGCACATCTAAAACTGATACTGAGGTGGAAATAGTGCTCTGCTCTAAAATTGTTTTGTCAAGAATGCTCACAAGTTAGTGTTAGTTTGAGACATTTTCATCTACTACTTTATTTGTAAGAAGAAGAAAATATGCTAGTAGCACTAGCAAACATCAAAGCTGAGCAATTTTGTAGGGTGATTATATAGGGAGTTCTGGAAACCTTCTGTCTACTGCAGCTCCTAGATATTAACACAAGCAGCAGACTAAACATTTGTACCCTGTTTGTACTGCCAGCTGAGAAATGAAGGTAATTAATGGGCAGCTATAGGGTGGAAGAGTCTGGAAAATACCAAAACTTGTCATCCTGAAATGCATAGCACTGATGCCAGAATATTGATTTAACTGCATTGCTGTTGCTAAGTAGTCTTTTATAGTTTTACATTATTTATTGATGTTTACAGCTTATTTATTTGTTCTGTTTCTTTTTTATCCAGTTTTCCCTCTTCACACTTATTCTTAGCTGGACATTAGGCAAAATAATATCCCATAACACATGCAGCTATTCAAGTCCCCTGGTAATAGGACTTGACACTTGTCAGTTTTTTTTGAAGTTAGGTTTCAATTCTCTTTCTATTTTTTTTTTTTTTTTTTTTGTGACATGGGCTCTGCTAGTGGTTAATGACAGTGAATGCACTTAGTGAAATTAAAATCAATGACATCTGTGTCTTTGCTCTTTGGGGAAATTGCTAATATAGGAAAAAAAGATTTTCCCAATACTCTTTTGGAAGTGGCCAGTACTAAGTGAAACTGTAAAGCAAAGATGCATGACTGTATACCACTTACATTACCCTGTGCTGATTACTTTCTCTAAAATTCATAGTCATATAAGATGAACTAGCTGTATTTGGCCTTAACTGCAGAGTATCCTCCAAATTCACAATTTTCTGCAGCCCATCAACTCATCAGTGGAATTAGGGAAGGAGCACTCAAGCTTCAGCTTTAAAGTCAACTTTGTTAGAAAACATACTGCTTCTCTGGAAGGCTATCAGCTTGTGGCTTATAGAGGATAATAACCATGGTTTGTAGCAAAAAGGGGTGGTTTTAATGATCTGACCTGATCTAATCTCTTGCCTATCCTATCTGACAATTTCCATGGTTACCCCAAAAACTTTACTCGAAAATAAAGACAACCAATTCAAATCCGAGTGCAAAACACGCTGAGTTTTCCATGCCTCTGGTAAACTGCTCTAGTAGTTCAAGAACTTGGTGTGAAAAACATTCTTTATTTCCTGTTTAAAATGTATCAGTTTAAACGTTGATCGCTACATTTTGTTATGCCTATGTCTTTATACTAGCAACTCTTCAATATACCTTCAAGGCTGATGGATACTGTTTTGTCTGTGCGGTGGAAAGAGGGATAAGAGAGATAAAAAGTGATCGATTAGCTCTCTCCAGTTTTCTAGAGAGGCATAAAAAGTTATGTTTCATTAGTTACTAAATAGTTTCACACCCAAGAGAACATTCCAAGATTATGTCAATATGAACACATTATTAGATATTGCCACCAGATTCATCCATATGCAGATTATAATGCTTTCTTCTGCACATTTCTTCTCATGGCTTTATGATATGATTTTTAATAAAAATATTCACATCCCATTTTTGGAAAGTTACACATATTTGTATGAATATGTTAGCTTGCACAAGGGAAGCTAACGTTATTCTTTAGAAGAATGTTTCTCTGAATAAAACCTTGGGGATGTAAATGTTTAGGCATTGTGGCAGGCTCTATTTTTTTATTTAGGGAAGGGGCTTATGCCGCATTTCAGCCATTGTCTCTTAATGGCCAAATCAGTTCCTAAACAATATAAAAGTAATTCCTGTCCTAGGACACTTTTTTTTTTTTTTTTTTTTTGTCTTAAAAAGGATAAAACTCATTACTGGTAGCCCTTTTGAGCTGTGGTAGAAGCAAAGATGGCTGCTTGAGCTGGGCACCAAAATAGTGCTGGCACTTACTTGATTGGCCCATAACAGTGCCTGGGGGAAAAGGTCTGACAATGCCAGGTTGGTATACATGGGCTTCAGAGTTAAAATCAAACAAAGACTGAAATTCAGTACACTGATCAAACATGGCAAGAGGAGACTTCTCTTTCCTCCATGTCCCACTCCTCCAGCTGCTGGTTGTGCACCTGCTTTCCTACACCTGCTCTGGCACACTCTGGGCCCTGCTGTGATAGAGATTAACTCATTAATATGGCAGAGACATATTCAATTTTTCAATTATTGTTTTTTTGTGTGTGGTGGGTTTTTCTTGCTATTTTAGCTAACAGGGTTGACACATAAGAGGGGCTCTCACAAGCCCCAGGCTGACTGTGATAGGGGAGAGGATGTGGGTAAGTGCTCACTCCCCTTTGGTGGCAGTGAGCTTTATGGATCAGCCTGCTGTTCGTTCTGGAAACATACACTTAAGTTTTCATGAGAGTGTAATAAATACATGCCAACCTTTGAAGAGACCTGTTGCGGATCCCAAAGGCAACAGAGCAGTGGGAGGCTGGAGAAGGTGGGGCTGCCCAAAGGAAGGAGATGGAGGAGCAGAGGTTTTCCATTAGGGCTCCTGCTCTTTCTGTGAGGGTCCTGTGTGCATCACTTGCCCCTTCCTGCACACTGAGGCGAAGCAGAGGCATCTCAGGAGCAGCCCCATTCTTGGAGGCAGTCCCACTGCTGTCGAGGCCACTGAGGGGATGGCAGGACCGCAGCAGCCCAGCCAGCCAACCCCAGGGACCTGGGCACAGCTCCCTGGGGAGAGTCTCACCCTCTGCCTCAGCAGCTGAGACCTTGGGCAAAGGGCTGAGCCAGTCTAAAGCTGGGGCTGTGCCCTATAGACAGTGAGTGGTGGCTGAGGGAAGAAAGGCAGCCCCAAGGCCTGGCAACCTCAGAAGGAGAAGCAGGAGCCCCTGGAAGATAGCATGGTGGTAAGAATCTTTAAATTTTTTTTTAATTATTCCTTTGAATTTACATTCTCCTTTTCTTCATTACCTTTTGAATACTGTGGATGTTGTCCCTTCATCTCTGCCCTGTGCGACCTAGCCGAGGGCCCACACAGGAGCCTGCTGCAGCACCACATCCAGACCTGGCTGTTGCCCCAGGGCACAGCTGAGGCATGCCAGCAGTGAGAGCTGCATTTTACCATGCAGCAGAACCACCCACATTACTGCAGCTGGTGCACATGTGCATCAGATCTGTGAATGGATGCCTGAAAGATTAAAGTTGTTCAGATCTCCTGAGTGGTAAGCTGACAGCCTTGACATCACATAGGATCTGAAGTACTCTATGCAGTCACGAGGAATATGAATGTAAAGGAAAGGAATGTGTCTGGATTTTAATGATAGATTCAGCCAAACACACACAAAAAAAAATTTAGAAATTGATTCAGACTTCAGGCAGTTACTTTTATTTTGTTTATTACAGTGACCAACTGAGTAAAAAAATAGCAGCTATTACGAAAAACATATGGTTTTATAACTTATAAATGACTCCAAAACCCATCCTCTGCTATGCATGTAGCTATTACAGAAAGACTGTCAGATTGGATTGTGAAAATAGAATTTATACAAATTGCAGCATGCTTTTCTGTGTATCTTCTTGCTTCTGTTCTGTTGCTTTCACATGCTTAAATCAGTGACCTACATTCCTGGATATTTTTTGTTTTCTCCCGGCTCTGTTTCTGTGCTGCAACTTATTCTGTGTCATTCTGTTGTTTCCATTAACTTAATGTATTTGAGGTGAAAATACTGTATTATCATCCACTTCCCTTGATATTTTTATAATTCTATGACTGGACATATTAAGGTTGTAGTATCTAAAAGTATCTTTAGCCAAAATTTTGTGGTTGCAGAGAAAAATCTGATATCCTACATATACACTTTGATACAGTACAGTAGCTCTAAGTCATGTGTAAAATAGCTGCTACTCAGCTGTGTGGGCCTGGTGATGAAACTAACCATGAAAATAAAGGTGACTAAAACCAGAAATGAGAGTTTCTAAGATCAGCTTACATGAAGCTCACAAAAAGATATGGTTTTGCTTAGACTTCACCCTTTTTTGTGTCCTGAGGTACTCAATGCCTTTTCACCAGAGCACTGCTGCTCTCGCAGCGCATGTCTCACTAGTATTTGCAAAACACCTCCATATGGTTTCTAATGATGGCATTACACTTGCAATCCAAATTTATCTCTGTTAAATAGAAAATTCATTTTATAAACCCAAGAGCTGCTGGTGAGCAGTCAGAGATTAGCAAACATTCATTTTAAATGTTATTTCCGAAGCTGTAGCAATTCTTTATTTTCTAAACTGAAGAGTAAGTACATGACTACTTTAGGATGTTTTCTGTTGTGAAAGTAAGGGCAGCATGCTTGGCTGGACAGACACTGAAGAAAAAGGTCAGGTTTATGCAGAGACAGAGCTTGTTTTAGTAAGTCAAGCAACTCTGTGAGATGTTGGCAGGCATGCCTGAACAAGGCTCATGTGAACTGGGTTTGGCTTGATTACCCTGGGAGCTGAAAACAGGTAATTCTTTTCATTTGTTCTGTTATGTTCTTAGGCTTTAGCATATGTGTTTTCAAGGTTTTCAGTGCAGTCAGGAGGGATATAAACTTAAATGAAAGGAATGTAAAAGGGCAGAAATTACAATATAGCAAGTTACTCCAGGATTTAGGACTTAAAGCACTGTTCTTACATGGAAGGACTTAGAATTAAAGCTATGAGAGTTGGTAGTGCTGGTGAATCATTTGTTCATCTCAAAATCTTTTGCAATGACAGTAAAGACTGTCCAGGTAATGCTCTTTACGTGCCTGTGTTGTTCTTAGCTACTATTGCTATCACCAGGGAGATAATGTTATATATGATAAGGAAAAGGATTCTAAAGAAATCCACTTCTATACTTATTCTGTGGTTTGAAGGTTTTCAATAAGTTATTTGGACCTTAGGTAATGTCTCATTCCCATCTCAGATTCGTGCCTGGTTTTTCTTGCATGTTCCATGAGTGCAGTGTGCAACCTAACAGAGAGAATATGATTTGTCTCTTGCCATTAGTGGAGTAAATAAAGGATACAATTATTTGCCATCTAACCACTTTGTACGTGCCCACATTTAAAAATAGACAGCTCTTCTAGTCAAGAAAATTCCTCAGGTGCAGCTTAGAGGAACCTGGGGAAGGAGGAAGGGATAGGGTATAGGAGGGCATTTATTATGTCATGCTTGCACTGTTTTTTTATTCTTCTGTAGGAAGCACTACCCAATGCTGGCAGAGGTGAGCTAAGACAGTAGATCTGGCCCAATATGGCTATAATGGCACTTAAAGATTGAGGGCATTCTGGTCCTCAGCAAAACATTTTTAATACCAGAATAAATAATGACTGCACAGTTAAGCTGAAAGAGTTAAGTTTAATTTAGCTTCTTCTACAAACTGCTTCTTAAAGGCTTTTCTGTTTGCTCATCTCTACTGGATCTTAAACAGAGACATTGTGTTGCTATGGAAAATAGTGAGCAAGCAATAACAAATGCTTCCTCACATAGAAGAAAAGCATGCTGTTAACCATCAGCCATGCAGATTTGACTGAGTGGAAAAGAAAATATGGGGAAAAATATGAAATCAGTTACAGATTTCATTCTGCCATTAAATGAAATAATACAATCTTATTTTCTTCTTTCAGCACAGCACAGTGGCATTCATATGATCCACGGGAAGAGGGTCTTTTGCTAATAGCACTTTCATTATTTGAGGATATCCACCACAGTCATAAGTATCAGTCTGAAACAAGATATTTTTAAAAGCCTCGTGTGAGTTGCATTTCACGTATGCACATTTTATGCTAAGCCAAAAAGAATAAGGGATTATTTCTTTCATAATTTTCTTAGTCCCAAGAAATTTCTCCATGAGACATATGTGGGAATATAATACCCTCAATCCAGTCAGACTTCATCTTGCCTTCAAACTCTGAAAGCATTGGAGAAACATAAACTAGAAAAATTCAACATTGGCCTTGATCTTTCCATTGCCACCTAAGATGCTTTCCAGGGTCAGCAATGAAATTCAACACGACACCATTCTGCTGGAAGAAAGCAAAAGTTACACAGTAGAAATATTTTATTTTTAAAAATATAACTGTTACAGTTTATTTTTAAAAAAATGGTCACATAGGACCCAACCTATTTTTAAACAGCTGAGTCTTTTCATTATGCCTTTTTTCCATCTATCTGCAGTTTTCTTTTTACACTGTTCTTGACTAAGCAAAGTTGAAGTCAGTACTCATACAGCATATGAAAGTTGACACTGCATCTTTGTTTCAAGAGGCCCTTTGTGTTGTGACAGGCTAAAAACAGACCATAGTTACACTGTTGTTCTTACTGAAGACAGGAAAACTAGACCAAATCCTATAGGACTTACTTAAGCAAAACTCCAAAAGAAACTTCCTCGATTCATCTAAAACCAGTCAGAAATGGAGTTTAGCAGCTCCATATTTTTCCACAGTCTACTCTAAAAACTCAGATCATCCTTTTTGCAGCTACCGCTCATGGGTGGTTCAAAAATGTCTAATTCAAATGCAGTGTAAATGTAAAAATTCAGCTAAAAATGTGCATCCTTCAATATAAAATTCCAATTACATATGAAAGGAAAGCTAGTAAACAGATGATTCCCCACCAGCTGAAATTAAGCCAATTTGTGTTAACAGTGAATGATGAATAATATGGTCTGAAAAATGCTCACTGTGGACTTAATCTGCAGCAACAATTGTACCACATCAGTCTCCTTGAACCAGCAACATATTTGGCAAAAGAATTAAATCATAAAATCAGAGTCTTTCAAAACAAGTGTTTCTGTAGTCTTTCTCAAGTTCTAGATGTTCACGTAAATTAAGTACCTGGTTTTACAGATTCATTTCTTCTGCCAGGAGGCAGCATTACTTTGTAAGGAGTAAGGCAATCCACCCATGCACATAAAGATTTTTAGTAGTACAGCAGCATTACATCTACATTTTTCAAGAACTTTAACTTATTCAAAGAACACTCAGGCTGTCTATGGAGTACAGCAACCAAAATGTGTATTATTTTACCTAATTTCTAGCTGCATTACCTGAAGCAGGTCTTGGGATATACCCCGATTGTGTTTTGAGACTGTGTATGAAACAAGATTAATAAGAGACTTTTACTAACATTTAGTCACCACTCTGCCTGTGAACAGAAATGTTTTCCAATGAGCGATTTAGACTCAGTTCAAGTTCATAAGTTTGACTCCTTTAATTTGATTTCCTGCACCAGAAAAATAAATTAATGATCATTACTTACCGGGAAGGTAATACCTGCAACATAACAAGGTGATCCTGCAAAGAAAGTAACATAGACCTCTCTGGACATCAAAAACGTGCAATAATATTTTACTTGTCCCTTGGTAGAGAATCAAAGAGAGTCTTGGGTACTCCAGTTCAAACCACATCACAGCTGAAGTGTCCAAAGAGAATCTAAAGTTTTAGATTCAACCACTGCTATGTAAAACAATGCCACAGGAACATTCCCACGTCAAAACCACAATTTTTATAGCCAGCTGAATAGCTCTTTCAGGCAGTGAGCAGTCAGTTCAAATATATACTTTATTCCAACTAAAACAGAGATCCCCTGTATATCTGTTCAGGGAGAGTACTTAGTATAGGCTCTAATCTCTAGAAATTGGCATAATTTTAAAGCACTGAAGAGCAAACACTCAAATTACAGACTGTTAAAATAGGAAATGTGCTGGAGTTCTCCTGGCACACTTTGTTGGACACTTCTCCAGCTATGCTTCTGTCCAAATATAGCTGCTTTGTGTATTAGTTTGAAAGGCATGAAGAGTCATGTTTTCTATACATGAACTGAGATGAGGGCTGCAGATCTAACTTGTAAAAATAAAAAAGGTGGGAGGTGTCAAGAATATGCCCCATTATCATGTGTATGGAAAGCTCGTCTATGGGTATACCATGATGACTATAGGAACAAATCTGGCTTCAAATGGAGGAAGAGTCTACACATGGAAGACAGATATTGTCTTCTGTTGATGTCTTCAGCTGCTTCCTACTTTTCCTCTTACTTTATAGCCTTGGGAGATTATTTAACCCAATGAAACAGTTCATTTCCAGATGGGGACTATACAGGCTAGAATTAATAGTAGTGTCTCCTTCAGTCCCTAGAAAAGCTGAGTGCATGTGAAGAGATCTCACATCCATAATAACTCATACAAGCTTGCTGCTCCATTCCATCTTCTCCTATTGCAACTAGAATATTTTCCAGACTGTGCAAAACAGGATGACTATCAAAGCATCCCAAGATTGACAGCTCTGGCTTCCAGTTTTCTGAGTTTTGATCACAGCTGAATAGGAAAACATTTATTCTCAGGGTCCTTGCTCTGCAAAGAAATGGGAGTTCCTCTTTCTAACACTTTTCTGCATCACTACATGAGCCCCAAGCATTCTATGGAGCTGAGAGTATCAAGGTGAAGAGAAAAAGTAAGTTGACTTTGAAGTTCTGTGTTTTCCCCAAGACAAATAAGAAGGGAGAAGCCCAGTTTCTCACTAATAAATGTGATCATATTCTTCAGTACTATAAAGTTTTGTGTTTTTAAAGATTCTTTCTAGCTATCTGAGGACTGATTTCATTATGAAGAAATTCACAATACCAGGAGTATCTTAGGAACCTACCCCTGTGTTTAGACATCCAAATCCCTGGAAAAGAACACATACTGCATAGACAGAGCAAAATATTTAACTTCATGTACTTTAGCCTAAACCTGAAAAATTGTCTCTCATCTAAAATTCCTGTATTTTCTCAAATATTCCGTAGCAGTACCCTTGACCATTTTTGCCACAGGACACAACACACAGTTCCCAGTTTTAGCCTGCAATCATAGAATAGTTAGGGTTGGAAAGGACCTCAAGATCATCTAGTTCCAGCACCCACGCCATATTATACTATCCTTTGTGAGGCTGAAAACAAAGAACATTTTCGCTCAGTTACACCAGTCTAGCTGTGGACTTTTCTTACAATCATTAAATTTTAGAACAACTTTTCTGTTCGCTGTTCTCAAAATGAACAAACTAAATCAAATAACACATTAAAAAAATATAACAAGTTATTTGCCTATAAAGCAGAAGTTGTCTTTACATCAGTTTGAATTCTCATCTTAAGCTGTACAGAGGAAATAGCTTTCTTGCGTAGATAGGATCTGTGAATGTAAATATGCAGCAATGATAAAGAGCTCATTTTACTTTTAAAACCTCACAGTTTGGGAAAGCCTCATTGAAAATAGTTAAAGACCTCGAACTTCACTGACTAGCACTTGCTGCAGTTTCTGGTGGAAGTCCCATGGAAGGAACAAATGTGTTCCTGTCCTTTGAGTACCAGGGGAGGAATTTATGGGCTCTCCTTCATATAAAGCTGCACTCTTAATCTTCGCACAAAACAGCTACTGCTAGAAAAAGCTGTTTAAATGGTGTTTCAGTAATTTTCAGTAATTCAGCCTGCACATTCACCTGGACTCCAGAGCAATCTGAGGCTTGGAACTGGGACATTAGAGCTAAACCAATATAAATGGAATGACATATGTGACTTTCCAGGATCTGGAAGCCTGCTGTCCTCCAGGACCCTAGCTTATTCAGGAAATTATCTTTTTTGATAATGTTGACATTCACATATGCAAATGGAAATTTATAGTGTTTCCTGGACCTGACACTGAAACCTACTCAAAAGGGAGCAGATTCAGAATGAAACAAAGTGCTAAAGAAAATAAGAATAATGGTCTTAATTTCATTTGCTGTTCTTTAAATCTTTGTTTGGCAACATTTCTATGAAAAGATTGAAATTTAGTATTTCATACATTTAACATCTGGTTAAACACCACATAAACCCATGACAGTGACCAAACGCACTTTATTAAGAAAAACTTGGGACTACTGTCTTAATTAAGTCCCAGACTTTTCTATGTAATTTCATTAATTGATTCTCCAGAAACTTTTTCAGTAAAGCAACTATCCCAATTAAGTGTGTCCAAATTAAGTGAAATACACTTTGTTGAAACAACCACCTCTGGTCATGCTTCTTTGTATCACATGAAAATGTGTTTCTGATAATACTGTTCGCAGAATAGCTGAGGGCAAGTGTTTTTACAAAGTAAAACAAAAATATTGAAACTGTAAAAGAGAATTCTTCTTGACACCTGTTAGTATTTGGTCTTGTGGCTGACGTGTCCCCTCTTTTTTGACTTGCTTGTGTACTAACTGACTCTTGCCAGCATCTTGGCAACATTCTAGCTTCATATGTTCTGCAGAATGCTGCAGGCCAAGTGTTTTTTACCTCCCTTCTCTCACTCCCAGGGGTCGTAAGTTCATTTACATTGCTTTGGAGCAGCCTGCTTCAGTAACAATTCATGAAACGAGACTATGTTAAGGAAAGCAATGTTGATTATGTTAGAAACTAGACAAAAGAATTGAACAAAACAAAAGTTGAAGAGAACAAACTTTCCTGTATCTGGCAACTGCACAAAGTCTAGCTCACCAGGTTACAATCTCATAGTTATTTCTGATACATTCAAGCACACTAGAAAAACCTATCAGTGCTTATCTGACCTTTCTTCTCATAATATGATCTACAGATCTGTTACAATGGGAACATCAGCCAACAGCAGCTTCAGGAAAAAGCAGTTCTGGCAGTCATGAATAAAAGAGAAATGCTTCACCTTTTAAAGCTCCCTTCAGCTGAGAAAACTCTTCCTTGTTAGGATAATTGAGATCCAATTTTTTTTAAGTAAGTGACAGGTTGTGTAAAGCCTATTCTGAGGACACAAAAAACAACCAACTGCTTTGTTGACTGCGGAACATAGCTAATTCTATTCAGTGATGGCAACACTTCCAAATTTTGTGGGGCAATTTCAGCTTTCTGCTAGATGTGTCAGAGTATGCTGTCCTCATGAACTGATGAAAGGAAATCTGTAGCTTAGCCCCCGCACACTTTTGCATTTCTTTTTATGGAAGATCCATTGATCTGTCACTGGGGAAATACTTTCCTCAAAGGAGAAGAACAGAATTAGTCTTTTAATACAGTAATTAAAAATCAGGTATATTGTATTGAAGTATGTGTTCAGCAAGTGAAGTCTCCTGCCATAAGAAAGGAAATTGCACAGGCTGAGGCTGGCTTAGTGTGCAGAATCTGATGTCCTTTTTGTACACTATAGTCTTTAATACAGAAGGCAAGGATACACTGCTTTCAGATTATCATTGCTTTAAATTTGGACTTAGATGCTTCATCATGAGTTCAGTATTTTTTATATTTCTTTAGATGGTGACTGACAAAGTTTGAATAAAAATTGCTTGTTAGAATTAAGTGTATACTAGTTGGTCTCATTATAGAAATTGTCAACTTCAGATTCAAAAGTTCAACACACTGAGTGAAAAGCAGTAGTCCAAAAGCATAAATCATGGATGGGAAATGCAAGGGCACCCACTGTATTGCTTCAGCCTGCACATGGCTCAGTGTCTGTTTGACATTTTGCAGGAGTGGAATAAGGTTGGATTGAGGTTAGTGGCCTAGGAAATGCTTTAATACTGACACATGAACAAAACTGTACAGGGCAGGGAAATCCACCTCTGAAACAAGGACATGTTCATGGGATGTGTTCATGTTCATTCTGATTATTAAATCAAACTGTCACATCCAGCACCGGTCCTCAGAGGCATCAATCTCCTCAAAATGTCTTATTTCTGACATGTGCCCATTGTGAGAGCACACGATACATAACCAGAACTGTCAGGAGATGACAGCCATGCAGAAAAAAGTATGAGATACACAGTGTTTTGAAAGAGGTATGGGGGACCAGAAGTGACAGCAAGGAAGAGCAGGCATGGCTGCCTTAAGACAGCTTGAAAAAAGTGAGGAAAACCATGGAAACAACGTCAGACAAGGAGCAGGAAACTGAAAACAAGGAATAGAAGCTATTCACTATATTTATGGAAAAAGGAGGGGTTCAAAGACAGTAGAACCAGGAAGAAAAAAGCATAGGAGAGTGAGAGGGTTATGAAAGTTTGGTTAGAAGTGGTCTAATACAACACTAGTATAAATGAAGTATAGCCTGCTTGGGAGCTTTAGAGACTGAGGCAAAAAAAAAAAAAAACACGAAATAGGAGAGATGAGTAAGGAAGGGAGAATTTACTTGACACTTGAATTAACTGTTGATGAAATCATAAGAAACAGACATGGAGAATGTGGAGACCATTTGAGGAATGTTAAGAAAAGGAAGGATGTCAAGAGATTGGGATATGGGGGAAACCAGCAAAAAGAGAGGATACTCTAATGCAGATGAGGAGCATAGGCATAAATAAAAACCGAAATAAAAATCCAAACACAAAATCAGAAAAAAACCCTGACCCCAAATCTAGCTTTCTTGTCTGAAGCCATCAAGCTAGGGGAAATAGATGAATTGATCCATTGTTCATGTATGCTTTCTTTTTGTAAAAGACTGTGTACTGTTTGCACATTCTAGAAACAGTATAGTAACTCTTGTTACTGTAGTGCATGCTGCTGCCAAGCTAATCCCCTTCTAGATACCCATATGAATGCATCCAGAGATGACCTTTACATGCACAACTACAATGAAGGATCAATATAAATGCATTCAAAGTTATTAGAAATTTTCCTTCTATCCTCCTGATCAGCTTTAGATTTTAGTGACTGACACTTGCTTTATGTGAACCTTTCCACAATAAACTACTCCAGGAAACCATTCACCAAACTTACCCGAACACACACCATGTGTTTAGTATTATGCCAAATATTAACTGGCATGCTCATGTGAAGTAACAGGGACAGAAACACAACATAACCCTTGCTGTGTAATGTAACCCTCAGTGTTACAGATGAAGAAGATGACTTAGATAGGCATTTGGGGATAAAGGTGTATTATTGTAGCCTAGAGTTTTAGGCAGATGCCTGTACTGCTTCTGATTGTGGTTTGCCATCAATTGGTTTCATTGCCTTGGGGCAGACTGCATTTCAGGTTAGTTGGTATATTTAGATTTCTATGTATTTTACAAGAGTACTGCAAATCTTTTCTTAATAGTGGCTTCATCCTGGAACGATATAAGAAAATACAACTTTTTAGTTAAGTAAGAGTAATGTTAGAGGGAGTATTTCTATACAGATCTCTCTAATATTTCTGTATATTTACTGTCTACTCAAGTCTCTCTAGCTCTCTCAGTTTTAACAGGCACTGAATTAGACTGGAAGTTAAGACCTGACTGAAGTTTTCAGTTAGAAAAGTATGATGAAACTTGTGAACCAGTGCATTCTCAACATTGTCATCGGGCCACAAAAAATGCAGCTTGAAACAGGTGCCAGACGTTTTTTGCAGAAAATCACTGCAATTTCGAGTTGGTTTAATGGAGCAGCCATTTCATGAAGCAATTAACCAGCTGCTCACGCATGCCTATTTCATTCATCTTAACAAAATTTTTCAAATACTCATAGAAATTTCTACTATCCATACCAGAGCTGCACTTTCAAATGGTTATGCTTTGTATTTAATCCATTCTTCCCTCGACTGTCCAAGCAGATGATACTGATTGCAGGTTACTCACTATGTAGGAGGTCACAAAATGTTCAGCAAAGTTGCCTGGAATCTAATCTGTCCAGACACAGCACTTTTATATATAAAATGTAAGCTGTAAAATGACAAATGGAAGAAAATGACCATAAACTGGGTGTGACTTTATGAACTATAAAATGGTTCAGAGAGAAGACGAGATCAGATTTTTCCTTTCTCTGCTTTACCAAGCTACACTGAACTCAATGAGGTAACTCAAGGTAGATTTAAATAATTTAATTCCTAACCAAGGAATCCTATCTTATTGTTATTCATTCTTTCTAGGCAAATGTGTTCCAACACATTTATTTTTTTTCCACTAGGCTCTTTAGTAAACCACAGAGTTATCCAATTAATGATCAAACCTTAATTGGATTACTTACACGTCAAAATAACCCCAGTCACTTTTGTGAACCACATCAACTTCAAGTAATTTAGAAGAAAATCACAGGCACTGAAATCAGCTCCCTCTCTCATGGATGGGAGAGCAGCTGCCTGTAAGATCAGGGTCACGTCAAGGATACTTTATGTACTGCAGATGGTTCCATTCCATCTCAGGTCTGAAGATAGAGATGTGCTGAACAAGCCTTTTGGAACATTCCAATTGAAAAGTTAACAGCCAACAACCAAATCTGAACAAAACAAAAAAAAAAAAAAAAAAAAAAAATGCAGTGGGATATTTCTCCTAAATATAAAATCTAAAGATGGCCTTTTAGCAACAGCAACTAATTTGGTATTTCCTAAACAAGCACTTGATTGATGGTACTTGGAAAGGGTAATGTTTTTAAATGTTAGAACTGGAATGGAATTAAATCATTTTTGATTGTAACACATGCCTGCTCACACCAGTTATCATCCTTTGCCTGTCTGAAGATTAATATTCTGTATATATACTGTGAAGGAAGAAAGATGGAGCAAATTCCTTTCCAGCATTTTTTCAGTTCAGTCAGATTCTTTTCCCTGGTTAGAAAATTCTATTCCCAGCATTTTATATGCAGCAACTGCAGGAAAAGGAGTTGAAAAAACTTAGTCCACAACATGTAGCACCTTTAGTTACAAAGATGCAAAGATGTGAGCCATGAAACCTTAATCCCACCCAGCCGAGATTTTCGACCCCTTCAATCAGTGCCGGGTGAGCCAGGCCACACACTCTCTTCTAGTCAGACCACAGCAACTGTGATGTGCGCCACATATAACAGGAACCTTTTAGGGAGAGTAATGAAAAGGCCTGACAACAGGATGACCTTTCCCCAGGGAACCGAAAACTATCATCCCCTGAAGTCAGGAGAATTTATACAGCTGTTCATACAGGTTAATTTTTATCTTCTTTTCTTCCTTAGCTATGAGAAACATACCACAATTGTGAAACGCCATTCCAGATCTTGCCAGTAGAAGAAGGGAAAGAAATATTCTTTAGTATTCTGTATCAACAGCTGTCTCTGTAAGCTAATTTGTGCTTTATTTAACATTAAAATCACAGTTGGCTTTAAACAAATAGGTGGCATGAATGAAAGGGACCACACAATTGATAGGGAGAGTGACAGAATGGAGTCTAACGAGACTCCCTGTTCTTAGAAGTTACTCCACACCAGTCCCATTTGTCAGCACACAGAAATATTAATGAAACCTGCAAACTGCAGGACACCAAATCATAAAATCCTGTTGCTAGTAATTTATTTTATACATATTGGAGTGGTATCCTGATGAGTATTCTTAGTAAACTAAAATATGATAATAGTTGTAACGTGAAAATAAACTCAGTTCTGCTCCTCTGCAACGTGTATTCCTACTTTGGCACTGAATAAATTCAATCTATGTATAAGCAAGTGATTCAGAGATGGCAGGATTTCAATTCTTTGTTTGATTTCCTGGTCTTTCCCAGCATTTTGTGGATATCTATTTCTTATCAATTAGTCCTCCAGTGTTTATTTCTGATGAGGGCATTGCCTCTTAACAGATCTGCCAGTGTACTGCAAGCTTTCACCAAATTGTTAAAATTATTTCACTCTTCATTTGAGCCTTTCACCACTCAATCTAGGAAAGATAAAGACATCTGTGTTCTTATCTGCTTACATACATACTGGTTGGTTTTCATGATTTCTAATTATAAGGAATACTTTTTGAACTAGCTTTCAAAAAAACTCCTTTCTATCAGACCTTAGGGTAACTACAGTTGTAGATATAACTGACACTGGCATGTTTTTTCAAATTAAAGCATAATTAAATGCTAAAATTGTAATGTATTTTTATTTTAGACTAGCCTCTTAACATTTATATGCGTCATAACTTTACCAAGCCTATAAGACTTAGTAGCTACTGAGGCTTTTGTCGTTAATTATACTCAGTAATTGTCACATACATTCCCTTCAGATAACATGTACCTTACTTTATCTCAGGTAAGAAAGTGGCTGTGCTTTTAAAATTTATTAATATGCAAAGCAATGTTTTGTCATAGTAGCTAAAAAAGAGTATGCAAACTACTCCCTTTCTCAGGGCCATAACATAGGATCTCCTCTAATGTTTCAAAAGTCATAAGAAAGGCTTGTGCTAATAGCCCCCCAAAGCAAAAGGGATATGAGAAACAACATTCCAAGTCTATGAATAAATACCTAACATTTTTTACAGAGCAGAACTCTCAGATAAATTTTACATGTTCTTATTTTCTGTGATCTAAGACTGTTGATGCCACTAGCGGTCAGACTTTTAATATCTGAGTACAATGTAGTGTCTCTTTCTTTAACAGTCCCATTTTTTGACCAACAGTGAAATTTTGCTTCTTCTTCTTTTAAAAATGTTTTGGCTCTACACCTGTGAATGGCTTTATAGAGCAACTGCCTCATGAGATGTGGTCAGTGTAGTCAGTGCTCTAATGAGCTGCATGCCACAGGCTTTGCAAGCAATTTTTCAACTATGCAAATATCTATCTTTCCCGTTTCCAAAATCATACGGAAATACCTGGAGAAAGCACCAATGGGGATTGTTCCAGTTTTACATCATTTAGACAAGGTAATACTACTTCTGGCTCTATTCTAAACTAAGTTTCCCCATATGTAGGATAGCACATGGTAGGGAGGCGGTTGTGTCCTTCAGATGACAAGGTATTTGCAATTTATATTCAGATCTCATTGGTAAAATCACATCTCTGTAATAGTACACAATGACATATTTCTAGTGCTTATACTGCTGAATGCTGGGTAGAGCACTCACCATATCAGCCATCTACAAAGATACTTGGCAATCACTAAAATTCAGAACAAACCCCCCAGAGAGTCAACATACTTCAATTTAGATTAATGTTTCATACTGAGAAACACATTCTTGTTCTATTTTGGTTTTCAGGATGCCAAAGAACATGTTCTAGGCATGATTTGTACTGAAAACCAAAGAAAATCCCACTTTTTCCTATTCCATAAATCCACTAATCACCTATAGATAATATCACAAGAGCAAGCTCAAGTTAGAGTGCAGGATTTAAATCTTTGTGTCATTATCAACCATTATGAAAATGTTTTTAAAAGCTCTGTAATAAATAACATAATCAATTGCCGCCATGTGCCCTTGTTTTCTTTGTTTTTCTTTTTAAAAAGGCCAATGAAAGGAATGGTTAATTAAAATCCATTATTTATAAGTCATAAAACTACTTTCCAAACAATGTATATCACATGAAATATTCCAGAAAGCTGATTTTTTGATAATTATGTAAAAGTCAACTTGGTCAGAGCTCTCTGCAATTATCGCTCTCAATCTATGGAACAACAATAACGATTAAGTAGCTACAGAAGCTTTGTTGTGAAAATCTTAGTAACTTTTGCACAAACATATGCATGCACAAACTCAGGTACAATGAGGGAGGTGTCCAGAATTTGTGGTTTTCTCTCTCCTGCGTTTGAGACTGATAGAAATCTCCAATTTAATTTGTTGGGAGTACAAGCTTAAATTTTTTCAATAAGTGAGTAATTAACCAGATTCAAGGCTGTGAGAAGATTTTGATTTCCAGAGGGAAGCTCAGTTTGAAAATTTAACTGACCATTTTTTATCCAACTCACTTCTTCAAAGAATAAACACCCAAAATACATCTGAATCAGGCATTAAAAATAAGTTCTGTGACTGAGAACTCTGATTTATAAAGACAAGAATTTTGACATAGTGTAGGAGACAAATTATACACTATGGCTACTGCAATACCATAGAAAATTAACAAAATGCATTAAAAATGAGAAAGTTGGTGCTGTTCAGCCTGGAGAAGAGAATGCTGCACGGAGACCTCATAGCAGCCTTCTAATATCTGAAGAGGGCCTATAAGGATGCTGGGGATGGACACTTCATTAGTGACTGTAGTGATAGGACAAGGGATAGTGGGTTTAAACTTAACCAGGGGAAGTTTAGATTGGATATAAGGAAGAAATTCTTTACTGTAAGGGTGATGAGGCACTGGGATGGGTTGCCCAGGGAAGTTGTGAAGGCTCCATCGCTGGCAGTGTTCAAGGCTAGGTTGGACATAGCATTAGGTGGCATGGTTTAGTGTGAGGTGTCCCTGCCCCTGGCAGGGGGGTTGGAACTAGATGATCTTAAGGTCCTTTCCAACCCTAACTATTCTATAATTCTATGATTCTATGTTATGAATACAAAAATAATTTTCACCCAAACTCCAGCTAAAATGAAAATGTAACTGTAAAAAGTCTCCTACCAAAAGTCTTTAATTCATTTTAAAGCCAGACAAAAAAAAAAAAAAAACAAAAAAAACCCACTATGTTAAAGTTAGACAATGATTGTCTATGTTCCTATTTCTAATCAGGAGCTAAAACCAAAACAAAATCAGAACACGTGTATCAAATGATGTACAGCAAGGTTCTATACTTCAGTGAGAAACAGCTAGACAATTCTCTAGGCTATAATAATCCTGATAGCATGTGGTGTGAAGACCCAGCCCTATCTGCTGCTGCAAAGTAAGAACTCAGCTTTCACTAAGAAATACTGGCTGCTGCCAGAGCTTTAAACAGATATTTTAGGGGAAAAGGGGGCTTAAGCATGTCTGCTCAGTCTTTGCTCTTAAGAACCTTATCGCCTACTTGGTCCAGCAATTTTGTGTCTGTTGTGGGCACTCACACAGTACCACACATGCTGTCTTCACCCACAGGCTAAAGGAGAAGCAGCTTTAATTCTTCCTTCTCCCATACCAGTGAACAAAAAGCTTTTCACTTGAAGATAGCTGCTTATGGATGCTATTATAAGAAGTTTTGAACAAAGAGAAACTTTAAGTAGCCTTCTCTAAATACAATAGAATCAGTGTAGCACTCAAAGTTAATTTTCACATGGTTCCTGTGTAAAAATGGTGTGTGGTTTGGAGGATTAGAGCCAAATTCTGACGTCATTGATGTCAAATGAGATACCCCAGCGATGAATGTGGTTCTTGGCTTCCCAAGCAGCCGTCAGAGTCAATGTGTTTCTAATATGATGGGGACTCAGTAGGGGCCAGGTGCTCTATTATTTTAAATTATTAGAGTAGCAGTAAAAGGTTAGTAGATGGAAAATGTTTTCTGCCTTCCCAGAACTTGTACTTTTGGTCCAGAAATTCAGTTACTGAATCCCAGCATTTTACTGGCTGACCTTCTGACTTGGGCTTACTTTACAAACCTTTTATGTAATAGCACAAATACTTGTTGTTGTATATTTGCAGGAGAACTCAGTTTTAATGGTTTCATTTCTCACCTATTTTTGTTTGGGCCAGAATTCTACCTGTTCCCCTCTAAGTGATGATTTTCCTTGTATTTTCAAAAGCGCTCTCATTATTTACATAAATCTTTAGTTCAAAGGTAGCTGGTGTTCATTTAATGTACTACTGAATGAAATATTTAATGCAAGCTAAACACAAAACCTGAGGCTGGATAATAATGTCGTAATGAAACACAGTGTTATATGACAAGATGAAAGTTAAGTGAAGCTTCACACAGTACAACCTCACTAATTTCAGCCCATGGAGCTGACAAGCAGCAGGGTGATTTGCAGTTGTATTGATGGCTATCCTGATAGAGAGAGCCTGGTCACGTCTTGTAATCATTCCACAAGCACTTCTATCAGCAGTGTAGCACTCCAAGGATCACTGCTGGGGTGTCCAAGGACCACTGCAGGGATGTCCACAGCATCAGCTTCCTGGCACCGGGCTCTTCTTCCAGAATAGGGAAGCTGCTCACCAATAGCTGGAGTTTTTCAGGACACACTGTGTATGTGCTACTTGGCCTAGCAGAGCTGGGTTTTTAGCTTGGACAGCACCTGCAGCAGTGCTCAGTGCCTCCACCCCTCTGCTGTCATCCCCAGAGCACCAGGCTATGCATGCAAGCAGTGCTGTGGCCTTAAGCTGCTCCTCTTGCCTTCATAAAGACTGCACATTTTCAGAGACCCAGGAGGGAAGAGGCTGGGAAGAAAGTTGCAAGTATACTCGTAGACAGCACAAATGGAAAGAATCAGTTACCAGTTAAACTTTCTCTTTGTTTGAGTGGTTATGTATAGGGGTATTCGCACAGTGTGTGATTTCAAGCAGTACCTTCTCATACCACTCTGTAGCTGGAAAAGAGGCCTGGTGTCCTTCAAATGAATCATGACAGAAGTAAGGACTCTCTTTATCATGACAGAACAATCCTGTGCCTAAAAGTATCTGTATTTGTATAGTTCAGTTACAGAGTGAATGGAATCCAGATGCCAGCTTTGCAATTTGCAAAGATTAAAACACCCTACAAAGAGGTCAGTAGAAGCATCCGAGCTGTAATGAAGGTTCAGGTCATATTGTGCTGCCCTGCCTTACTGGTGCTTAACATGCTTTAACAGTTCTGTGTGGAGATAACTGAGTTTCTGTGTGGACAGTTTCTGTGTGGAGATAACTGACCATTTATGAGCTTTATAGCACAAATTTCTAAAGACAGGAAAAAAATTGTGTGCTTTTCATCCTGTCCAGACTTTTAAAAACACACAAGTTATATAGAAGATGCAAGAGTAGTTTAGGCAGAAAGAATCATAGATTAATTTTTCAACTAGGATTTAAACTGGACTTTTTCTCTGAGAGACACCAAGGAGGAATCCTAAGCATGACTTTTTCAGAAAAAAAAAAAAAGCCAAACAGAAAACAAAACCAAAAGGGCTACTTTCACTGAGATGAAGGAGGGAGCTTCATGTTGATCTGTCGGGGACAGGTTCAGTTCCTCCAACGACTAGGACTGCTATCTGTCAGAGACCCTCACAAACATGTCAGTGATTTCCACTGTAGTGGAGCACAAAAGGCCAGAGTAGTGTCTTACTGTGTATACAGATTAAAAGAAGTATATACTGCTGTACACTTTGCTGTTCTTCCAATCTCATACTTGCAAATAAATGTTAATCTATTTGAAAACAAGTTTAAATATTCCTATTTAATGATTAAACTGTAGACTTCTCAAACGTGTCTTCTTTTCCAGGACATCTTGGTGCTCTGTAAATGGAAGATTTAACTATTTGGTCCACTGAACCAAGCACCTGAAAATCACAAAAAAAGAACAGGACAATGCTTTGTGAACAACACTGTTACTAACTGCCACTGAAAGCCATTATATAGAATAGTTTATTTTCCCTCTGGAAAAGGGTAACATATTATAAGGCTTATATCAGAAGGAAAATATCTACCCAGATGAATCTTCTTACTCAGTATGTGACTATCACACTACAGACACATTACAAAATGGGACAAAATCACTTACCCTTCCTGGAGGAACTGGTATGAAATAAGAAAATCCTACCTGATATAAATGTCCAAGAAATAAACCTTACAGAAAGCAATAGCCCTGTGCTGAATGGTTTTACAGAGGTTAGAGTACCAAAGATTTCGGAAGAAGCTGAGGTTGAAAACCAAGTGCCTCTGGAGATGTTGAAGGGAGAGATTAGCTACAGGTGTTCAGATGGCTGAATAAAAGACCTGAATTGAGAGAATAAGAACTAGTGTCCTTGCAAGAGGTAGTAACTAAATAAGTTAATCACAAACTTTTTAGAGTTCAAGCTTAGCTTGTAGAAGGTGTTCAGTTCAGGGCTGATTTCCACTTCATTGAAATTATGAAGCTGCAAACTTCAGAGTTTACTCTGAGGCTTCTCAAAATCACAGAAACTACTGTATGTCAAGATCATATATGCACTTTTTGTTGAGGAAAAACAATAGTCCATTTCTCCACCTGATGAGAGTAAGGTCAGGAGAGTTCAACACCTGCTTTAGAAAAACATGTTTAACAGATCCTACATTTTGCTACAACAGGTGCTGCACTCATCCAACCTTGGTCATGCTATAAAGACAACTGTTTTCAGTTCTGACAGGAGGAGTAAGCCCTGGTATGTTTATTAGCAACATTTGTGGTGGTTACATTTTTCTTCTGTAAATGAATAGCTAATGGGTTTGGTTAAGCAATTGAAGTCTCTTCAAAAGGACTTCTTTTGGCCTAAAACCTCTGTGTTCCTTCAAGATGGGGAAATAAGGCTGAAACTTGTCTGTACTCGTACTAGTGGAAAATGCTTCCTAAAACTATCAGAGAAGCCAGGCTGCCATATGAAAAAACAAAAGGTAGGTCTCAGTTTGTAGCATGACACTTTAACCCATAGTGGCACAGCACAGTGAATTGCCATAAAAAACAAGTCACTAAAAAGACAAAAGTTTTTGCAAAGTCCACTAAATTATAGCTAAACATTGTTAGAACTAAATAGCTCATGTACAATTTCATAAACACTTCAACTGGTGCTCTTAAATTTCCAGATATATTTACTTTGCTTCTCTAAAGAATACTAAAGAAAAAGTGTTCTTTGTTATCTGGGACTATTTGGAGTCTTTAGCCGCTAACACTTAACACATTATAATGCCTGTCATAGGCTTTCCTAAAACACCAAGGAAAAATGAGTATCACAGAAGAGGAATAAATCTCTTAAAAGGTATTAGTGTAATTAAGTAGGTCACCATGTAGAGGTGAAGTGCCTGTTAGTATTGGTGGATTTTAGTCCTAATTCATCAGAGTGCTTAAGCAATTTCCATTAAAATCTGCAGCCAAATATATGTGTAAATTCTTTTCTGAAATGCAGTCTTTAATTGTTATTATGCTGGTTCTTGGGAATTCTGCATTTCACTTCCTGGTGCAGAGTCGGCCTTACAGCACACAACAGAGCCAAACATAAACTGTACATCTGTATTTCAAGCTTATTGCTCTACTTCTACTGAGCCAGTATGGTGTAAAACCATCCTATCCCAAACATATATGCCGAAGAGTTTTGTTCAAGCCCTTGTATATCTTGAGGCAAATCTGCAAGAAAGCAGAGCAGTGAATTTAATATTTTTAAGCCCGTGGATGTTCACAGAAAATCACATAGAACAGTTGAGGTTGGAAGCGGCCTCTGGCAATTGTTCAGTCCAATCCTCCCTGCTCAGAGCAGGATCATCTAAAGCAGGTTGCTCAGGGCCATGTCTCATTGGGTTTTCAATTGTATTCAAAGATAGAGACTCCACAATCTGCCTCAGCAACCTGTTCCAGTGTTATATCAACCTTACAGTGGAAAAAGTTTTAAATGGAATTTCCTGTATTTCAATATATGCCCTCTTGACCTTTCACTAAGCATCACTGAGAAGCCTGGCTCTGGCTTTGCTGCCCAGCGGCATATAGTCACACACACCAAGAATATCCCCCTGCACCATCTCTTCCCCAGGCAGAACAATCCCAGCTCTCCCAGCTCCCTCCCTGTACGTCACCATTAGGAATTAATACTAGGCTATTGCTGTCCTGTAAAAGGCTAATGCTGTTTGCTTGAAGGATATTGCCCTGGAAGCAGGTAGCAGTCCTGCTGAGAAAGGTTTAATTATGGCATGCAGAGACAGGCTTTAAGAGGAAACAGCTAATTTTTTCCAGGGAATGCTAATTTAGGGTATGGTCTATGTCATCCTGGAAAAGGAGTGGCCACCTGAGGCAGAACACATAGCTTGTGTTTTATGGTATAATCTTATGGGGGTGTTTTGCTTTTTTTTTGCTTTTAAATTAAAGACAAACACCATGAAGATGAAGAATCAATAATTTTCATGTTGTAGGAGAGCACTAGAAGATTGAACTGTCTTTCACATACATTATTCAAGACTGAAAGATTGCTTGCAAAGTATGTCTGTTTCTGAAGCATTTTATTTCAGTACAAGCTTTGGAAACAAAGCATGGATAGACAGAAGCGAGTTTCGTGCAGCACATAAAGCATAGCCCATTGAAACAACTGACTTGAGTGCTACTATTTTAGCTCCTAGATTCAAGAGTCCAAAGGGTGTTTGCTACTTTGACAGCCTTTCACATGATCCTTACAGACTATAATGTAAGTCTATTGTCTCTGACATTCCTTGGCTAGGTCTTCCTGGCCAGTTGCAGATCTTGATTTGCTACTTTTCATTGATAAATCTGTCTCAGATTGGGGAAATTTTGATAACAGTGAGGTAATCAGGCTCTGCCATTACAGTTGAAATTAATTTGCCTCATCCTACACTACAGTGGTATTTAAATCCGTGATAGGATATAAACTATGCTTCCTTTACCTTCCTGTGTTCCGGCTCCTCATGGACATGGCAAGGGAATTGGTGTTTCTGAAACCCTGTAGAAAAGAATAGCCTGACACAAAAGATAGATCTCAAAGGGCTGAACAAACAAACTAGTCCGAGGAGCTGGCATGCCTGCTGTCTCTGCACACAGAAGACAGTGAAGGGAAGGTATGGGAACTTTTCACTAGGCTGCAAAATTCTTACAGCTGTTCAGGCAAGGAAATTCTTTCCCTTTTCTTGATCTGAAAGATTAAATCATAACCACTCAAATACAAGCATTTTATATTTTAGACATTGCAGAAATGGCTGAAGAGCACTTTTGCTGCAAATTGGCAATCCTACTAAGCATGCAGGTACTTCAACTTCCTGCTTTCCCAGCACCTGAGAGCCTCTTTCAGGTTGGAGGAGAGATGCTACTGTGTGCTGAGTCACCTCTTTGCTGGGTTTCTGGAAACTGCTTTGTGTGATGGAAGTGCTCCAGTCACATGAGAGATCTCATACAGTTGCAGGTTGCAACTGTAGTTGTGGAATGTGCCTTGTTTTCCACAAAGGCCTCACAAAGCTGAGTGAATGGACAAAAAAGTGCCAAATTAGCATCACTGTAAAAAAAGTGAAGTAATTAATCTCAGGGAAAGATAATCTAAACTGTGCTTATGGGTGCTGGGCTTGAAATTGGCAGTTACACCTTCAGGGAGGAGGGCAATCACCAGTAGCATTTCTCTGAAGTCACCAGCTTAAGACACAGTAGAAGTCAAAAGTCAAAAAGAAAAAAAAAGTTCAAACTTTATCAGAAAGGTCCCTGAGAAGATAACAGAAAGCATCATTTTGCTGCAATACAAAATTTTGTAATCACATCTTGGGCACTGTGTGCAGTTTGATCCTCACATCACCAGGAGTCATAGTGGAGTTAGAAAAGGTGCGGGGGAAGGCAAATGAAGTGATTAAGGATGTCAAAGCAACTGAATTAAAAGGAGAGACTTAACGGCCTAAATCTTCAATTCTGAATGGAGAATGCTCAGTGAGAAATGTGAAGGCACTCAATGAAGTGAATGCAGAGCTAACTCACCAAGTCCTTCACCAATAAAGCTAGGTGTCACAGGTGAAGATATATATCTTTTCACACAGCAGGCAGTCAAGTTCAGAAATTTGTTGCCATGGATTTTGGAGGCAGATAGTTTCAGCAGAGGTTAAAAGGAATTAGAAACTCCTGGAAAAGCAGTCCAATACTGTATTAAAGAAAATAAACAGGAATTCCTTAAGCAGTAACTGCAGACATGGGAGGAGCAGTAAGGAGATAGCAGCCAAAAGTGCATGCCCTATCTGAATAGCATCTCCTAGCCACTGGTGGAAGCAGAATACTGATTGAGCACAGTGAAGTATTTCTTATATTCTTATTTTCAACACTGAGCCTTACAGAGATGTAGTTTGCCTCTGTTTCACAGAATCCTATTGCCTTCCTTTTCCACAACCTCATGCACAAGAGCCAGATGGTCTGCAGATGACAGAGCAGTAGATCAAGTCAACCTAATACTTCTGGTGTCTGGGGTGACAGAGTGGTAGAGACTGCAGCAACATGTAGGTAAGTGCATGAGAATCTCAGGCAACTTCTGGAGAGTGTGAGATGTGGTCAGATGATTAAGTCATCTGCTCCATATCATGTCTGGCTGTTAAAGGACTTGTGTCAGTGGAAAGCATTGAGAACATAATGCTGATAAGCAGTAATAGCAAAAAATAAAATTATTCATTGTAATTCCTTCTGTTTGCCTTTTGGCTCCTACTACAGGACTTGTTGAGAGTAGGATTTTGGGAGGCCATGAACAAGCTTAAAATCTGTGCCCTAGTTAACCACCCCTAATTTTGTATGTGGGAAGGAAGTGGCCTAGATCTGACCCATCTAGTATATATAATATATTCCATAGCATGTAATGTTTTGACAGCTTAAGTAGATATACGAGCACTGAATTGGTAACTCATTCAAATCCAAATTGGTATGTTTCCTATCTAAGTATTGCAAGTTCTGGTTTTATTCAGATAATTGTGTTTATTTTTAATTTTCCATCAAGATAACTGTGCATATTACTTCAGCCTCTGGTATGTGTTAGTCTTGTTCAGGTTTTTTCTAATGCACTCTCATGAAATTTTAGACAGAGATATCATCTGTGTCAGTAATAGGGAATGTAGGTGCTGGACAGGAGCAGGAGATTGATGATCAACTGTTTCTGCCTCACAAACACATGTTTAGGTCAGAATGTTTGGGTTTTTTTTTCCTCCACATATAGCACTACATGTACTGTGTGAACACATCATAAATGGGCTGACCTTCATAATGAGCCTATTCGGAACATTTCCATTCTATAAATCAGGAGCTAAGACAAAGTGAAATTTATGTTTTGTCAGGCAAAGTTAGTGGCAGAGAGATAAGAAATAGTTGTGGAGTGCCTTAACCATAAGGCTGCTACAGATCAGTTAAAATGATGGGCCATGAAGCTAGTCTTTTGGTAAGGTCGACAAAACTGCAGAGCACTTACAGGGGCACAGTCTGAAGGAGAAAGATGAGTTTTATCTGCAGTGCCTAATCTCCTCTAATAATGATAAAATTTAGCACACATAAGATGTTTTCCTTCCAGCTATTTAAATCCCTCTGGCATGCCTGTAATACAGGTAAGTGATATAACAGGAATTATACCCTGCAACTTGCACAGATACAGAGGTAGAGAGGCTAGGTCAGTCTTCAGCAAAGCTCTCAGATCCTAGGAGCTCGGACCTCCAGCTACATGCTTTAGTCATGTGAAAATTTGTGACTGACTTAGTTTTTTCTTTCTCTTCCCTTTTTCCTCTTTCTGCATTTCTTTCCTCAACATTGTTTTTCCCTTTGTCCAGTAAATGGCTGGTTGCTCTTGATGTCTTAAGCCATTTTGTGCCCCTTCTAAAGTCTTCTCTGACTTCTGATCCCCTGCTTTTGAACTGGCTGTCTGGAAAAAAAGTATTAGCACTCAAGAACAGGGCTCTCATACTTCACAGAGAGAGAATCAAGGGGATCAGGAGTGTCTCCCAGTCATGCTTTGTTCATGTGGAAGTCTGACAGGCAAATAGGTGTTTCAATTGCTCATAGACAGGGAATTAACAGCTTGGAAATAGTGCTTCCCACATTACCTATCTGAAGGGAGGGTATAGGGAAGCTGGAGAGGGACTATTCATTCGGGACTGTAGTGATAGGACAAGGGGTAACGGATTCAGACTTAAAAAGGGGAAGTTTAGATTGGATATAAGGAAGAAGCTCATTATTGTGTGAGTGCTGAGGCACTGGAATCAGTTGCCCAGGGAAGTTGTTAATGCCCCATCTCTGGCAGTGTTCAAGGCTAGGTTGGGCAGAGCCTTGGGTGACATGGCTTAATGGGAGGTGTCCCTGCTAATGGCAGGGGTGTGGAACTAGATGATCTTAAGGTCCTTTCCAACCCTAACTGTTCTATGATTCTATGAATTGTGAGTAGGTGTGCTTGCAAATGGTCTGTTCCCATACTGATCCATGCTCTGTAGCAATGCTGTAGTGTAATTATTTTTGGAAAAACTCTGCTGCCTGAAAAATTTTACATTCATCTCTCCATAAAGGGTAGCTTTCCCTTTTAAAGAACCATCAGAAATACAGGTCAACAACTTACTGTGTAGATACTAGAGGCTGGAGAAATGGGCTGTTACCTCTGGCAATCGCTATCTCAGTGGCTTAGTGAGAAGATAAAAGATACGTCCATGATTGTGTAGTACTTAATACCAATACTTTAGTGCAGCTGCTCAAAGGAATCTCTAACTAGATAGTCTTTGCTTGATCTTTCCTTCGTGGATCTCATTTCATTGCTCCTTCTCTTCTGACTTTTACCTTTATTCTCTTCTTTGCTATTTGTACTACCTCTCTTCCCAGAATTTGACAGACGCTGCCCCGAGAGTCTTCTGAGAAGCCTGGGAAGGGAAAGAGATGTTTGAGAGCCATTCTGCAGCATATTTAAAACAGAGCTGGGGAAGTCACTGAAGAATCCCTGCACTCATTTGGTTTTAGCTTTGAATGCTTAGTTAAGTTTGCTGTTCCTTCAGGTTGCTTGAGCTCAGAGGAGCAACAAAAGTGATTTAAAGGATAAAAAATTAAAAATTACTTTTCTAAAACAGATGTTGGCATAAGTTTCTGGAAGAAAACCAATCTTGCTATTTCCCAAACCCATGAGGAGTGGCTGAAGGAACCTTACTCATTCACAGGCTCTAATTATGAGTGCAATTACATATTGATTGAATAGTTGAGATACAGTTATGTGTGACTGTTTCTCTCATTTAATGGCTCATGTAAGACTAGTCTATAAACAAGCTTCCCATTGACTTTAATTTCCCCTCCCCCCTCCTCTAAGGAAACAATACATCTTATAGTAAATTGGGTTATTTTGGCAACAGGCTTACTCAGGTACAGAATAAATCTGACCCTGCAGCCCTTATGCAAGTAAGCATAACTTGTTATCTGGAGTTCTGGGGTCTCAAAAAGGACCCCTTATTTTGCAAGCAATCAAATCCTTATCTGCATTTTTGGACACAGTATCAATGCAGGCATAAAGCTGAGCAGTTCAAAGATTACAGATGAAGAGATGCAGTTGCCTGATTTCTTTCTTCTGTCAACACAAAAATGAAAGAGTAAGCCCAGTGGGAACCCATTATACATGCACATAGTTGTAGCAAAGAGCTTAGGCATACTAACACCTTTCTTATGTATTTGAAATTTTGTGCCACTTACTGGAGGCTACTGAAGTCTTTGATAGGAAAGCCTGGAGCCAAAGCCAAGACGCCTCCAAAAGAATTGGAAAATCCCCTGTGATATGCTGCAAAACTGAGAAAGAAAACTGTAACTCAAGGCAGAGAACATGCCATTTTCTATGGCAATTTGTGAAGGGATGAACGAGGAACAGTAGTTAAAAACCTAAGTCTGCTTCACTATACACTCTGGGTTATTCATGTGTTGAGTTGAGCATCTCTCTGTAGCCACAAAACGACAGTAAGAGGTGAATTCTGGCATGCTCATTAGAAAATATTTGGCAGAGCAATTTTTGTTACATCTGGAGAAAAGTAAAACAGCACCTTTAACGTTAAACCTTTACATCCTATTTCTACACAAGTTCTCTCTGGTTGTATAGGCAAGTCTAAAAAGATCCTTTACTTTCACACTGAGACTGCTGGGCGTGTAAGTAATTAAGCACTATTAGTCGCTCAATTTTTTAAGATGGCCAAGAACTCATTAAATAGGTAATATGTTCCTCATGACTTTCTTCTTTTGTTGCCATTTATGACATGGTTTTGATGTTATTATGAGGATTTTGCTTATTGTCTTCTGCTTTATCACACCTTAAGTTATTACCCTCCTGACTTCATCCCTGCATAACTCACTCTAACTGCAGTGCCATCTATGAGGATGAAGATCCAGGTGTTTAATATATGCATCCTGTTCAAGAATCAACAGCTGGTCTCTATCTCCCCATTAAAAAAAGTCTTTAGCAATCCAGCACATTCTCACATCAAAGGAAGGGTTCTTATTTGGAAAATGTTCAAGCAGAAAACAATTTGTTAGAACAAGAAATAATGTAATCATTAGTGACATTTTTTATGAAGTCACAACATATAGCTTGTATATATTTTAATTAATATGCATGGCTTTTTGTTTCTGTGGTTACTCAGTCCTTCACACCAATAATGTGAGGTGAACTGGACCTGAATCCTTGCATGCATAAGGAATCTGGTCCAAGTCTTTGCATACGTCCAAATGAATTACAACAACATGCTCAAATGCCACGAGGAATTCATTAGACCTACCCACACTGTCTGTGTGGCAGAGCACTGAGGCTGTCTTCAAGGCCAAATTCACTGTCTGTGTAGACAGTGAACCTGAAAACATGGCCCCAGATGTGACTGGGCAGTGCCTAATAGAGCATGAAAGCTCTTGTATGCCTGAGCACCTAAAATGAGCTAACACAGCACTGGCATATCCAGGCAGGCTGGCTGGCTGCAGGTGTCCACAAGTCACCCACATCAATAAGAGACAGGCAGGTTGGTGCCTGCTCATAGCCACTCCCCAGACTGCTTTTTAGAGAGATGTGAATGCAGCTGCAAGGAGTGATTCATTGCTGCTGCTTTTCAGTTTATCATTGACAGTATCATGTGGTGGGGCAGGGGGAAGCTGCTGGGTAGCATGAAGAATGAAACTGATGTTATCAGAATGATGAGGAAAAATGAATAAAGTAATAAGCACATAGCACCTGTGTTTTGTAGTGATGAAAAGGGGGAATCATGCAGCATGAGGAGTTATGAAACTCAGTATGACAAGAGACACTGAGTATCTGTACAGGGAAAAATGATTTGCACTTGTCTAGGTGCATGTTGTTTTGCACTAGGAGATGCCAGTTCGCTAAGACCCCATTTAGAAATGCACTCAGACTGTAAAGTGTCACTTAACATACCTGTTACTGGGGTTAACACTGTAAAGAAAATGGTAGTAAGTGACAGGGGAGGTCAGCCTTGTCATGTTTGTTTGGCCTTGGCTGGGCAGGCCACAAGTGAAGTGGTTTTTGTATGATGCATTTTTTTATACGTCTTGAACACATAGCAGCGTCATCTGAAGAGTCTTCAGTGTAATCACCCAGGCCCATCTGTTCCCTTCTGCTATCACCTCTGGTATTGTTCTTATCATGGCTTGTACCAAGGTGAATCAAGGGGATTCTTCAAAGGTATGTCATTCTCCCTGGTTTCATAGAAATAGAAACATCATGTCCCTCTATTATAAAGAGATGGGTTGAGTGAACTTCTATTTTTGGAAATATATCAAAACAGGTATTTAAACAATGTAATCACTAGAAGGCTGTAGGATAATAAGTAATTAGCAGGATGAGCTCATAAAGAACAAGTGATGTAGCACTAGCCTTATTTCCTTCTGTGACATAGTAATTGGCCATGTGGATACAGGAGAAGTAGTAAATGGCCTACCTTAATTTGGTTGTAGGTGATATAAGCAACTTGGGGATGTATGGTAAAGGAAAACTAATAACCTGGTAAATAGAACCCTGGTTAGAAATCTGTATTCAAAGGATAGTTGTTAATATTGTCCTGTCAAAATAGAAGATGCATTAAGTATGTTTAGAAAGGTCTTTTCTAAAATCAATAATTTCATCATTTTCACAAGTAATTTAGATGCTGAAAAAAAACTTGATTTTCTTTATTACTGAAATAATTCATGAATATGTAATGTTTCAATATGGACAAGTATGCTTTAGGTACAATAAGGACAAGTAGCTCTTTGAAATACTGATTTGCATGACTGAAAGAGGGAGAACAAACAGCTAGATGGCTTTTCTGGGCAAAACAATTAGGAGATTCAGTAGATCACAAACTGAATATAATGAGGGATGCATAAAAATGTGTAAGACACCTTAAAAGTATGCATTGTAACTCTTCCAGTTAGCTCTGGCAAGACCTCATTTGGAGCCTTTTGTGTAGGGTTGGGCATCCCATCTTAAGAAATTGATGAACCAGAGGGAAGCAGCAAAGATGAACAAAAGTCTTAAAAATCTGAGATTGAAAGAATAAGGTTTGTTTAGTTCAGGGAAGAGAGAATTGAGGCAAGATGGGAGAGCAATCTTTAAGTACATAGAGACTGCCATGGAAAGGGGAGAAACAAATTGTTCTTCATATTTATTGGAAACTGAGAAAAAATATGACATGCTTAAGCTTCAGTGTGGGAAACTCAGGTCAGACACAAGGGTATGTAAGATGATTAAGTGCTGGAATAGATCCCTCACCAGATACAATACTTCAGGGCCCTTTGATGCTCTTCCAGACTTCTTACATGGCATGAAGGATCTCTCCCTAGCAGTTCAATTTAGGAAATGTTTTGTGTAAGTGGAACTGAGAAATGCTAGAAGGCAAGGTGAGGAGACAAGCTCATATTTTGTATTGGATGGAGAGAGTTGGGTCAGAGGAAAGCTCATGAAGGAAAGATAAGGTAGTGTGAGCAGACGGGGTCACTCAGAGGTCAGGGAGAAGAAAATGGACCTAAAATCAAATGAGGTTTTGGTAAGGTATGAATCCCACCATGACTCCAAGTAAGAGCACGTGGGTCACTACATTTGATACTTAACGTGACTTCCAGAGAAACCAGCTGAAACTGTATATATAAGTAGAATATCTTGACTTTTCTAATTTTGTGTGATTGCCAAAAAAACACCATCTCAATGTGGCATAAAACATTTAATAAAAACATCTTCAAATGCTCACCATTTGATTAGGTGGCTGTCAATGGTGCATTACACTATAAAAGTAAATTGCATTATGCTTCATGAACTTGATTGACAGAAGAGCTGCAAAAGATTTTATGGAAGAAATGGTGTTTTAAGAACAAAATGTAGGCTTTTGAAGAAATTCTTCCCCTTCATAGTGTTTTGAGTACATATGCTGCTCTACACATATGTCAGCTTGCTGTTAGGAAAAATTAATCCCCCATTATCTCATACATTGTTGAGCCTCTTTAAGAACTCATGCTTGGTACATTTGGCTGACAAAGCAACCTTTTTCTTCAAGATTCAGTGTTTTATGCTGCCTAGTGCTAACCACAGGTGTCCAACTCCATGTGCTAATTCTTGTTAAAAATATTAGTGGAGTTATATCAGCAGAATATTTGAGGGACATTCATAATAGAATCTTAAACTTCATAAATGACCTGGGCAAGTTTGCTTTTTGCCTAATTATCTGCAGTGCACTAGTCCCAACCTGCTCTTTCAATATAACATTAAACTGATAACAGAATACGAGACAAAATTATAGTTGAAAGCTACCTCTGTGCCCAAGTACAGCAGTTACTGTGTTTTACTCAAATCCAGTTACTCCAAAGATCCCCCTCTTGGACTAACATAACCCTTCTCAAGATGTGTTTTTATGACTAAAATTAAAAAAAAAAAAAGACAAAACAAACAAACCAAAAGCAGCAGGAAAGGAATTTAGACCTAACTGATGATGTGAAGGCAAGTTACCTGTACTATGAATGTGTATTTAAAAGGTTATACTGAATGTGTATTGATGTGTGAAAAATGCACCTAGAAGTTCCCTTCAAAAATGTGTCCTTGACTAAGTGTGTTTGCACAGCAAGAATAAGTTTCTGCCTCAAACTAAATAAATAAGAAAGAAAAGGGATGGAAGTGTGCAAGGAAATGAGCATGTTCAAGATTTTGCAGCCAGGGAACTGGAAATACTATCAGTAGCATTTCTGAGTCCCAGCCCAGTGACTCAGTGAAGCACACTGCCTGAGGAAATCTGTTTCACATACAAACACTTCTTGAAGGTCGAACTGTGTCTGGCTTGCTCATAGTATATGTTTTGTTGATTTCAAAAGGCTACTCATATAAATACAGTGAAAACAGTTTAGCCCTAGAATTTTCTAGTCTTTCATTTATTTAGGTTGCTTATATCCTTTCTTCAGTTGATGATGGATCAGCAGATCTTCCTCATAAAGATATCTCATGAAGTCTTCATCAGACTACCCACTTTTCTCTTTCTTTGTTCTCCCTTTACACTGTCTATCCTGTTTAAGTAATTATATCAAGTTTCTGGTGACACAGAGAAATCTCTCTTCTTTATTACAGAAGATCTCTGTGTTGCTGTGTCCCTACAAATAGTCCTTTTCCATTACTGTATAGTTTCCTTCTGTTGAATTCAGTATGTTTCAGATTATTTTTCCCCAACATATTAGCTTATAAGATAGGTTCTTTGTACAGTTGCTTGGTGAGATACCTGAAACTAATCTGTTTTTCAAAGGATTAATATATCTCCATTTATTTTAATACACAGTTCAAAAAATGATGGCTTTGTTTCTGGGTTCTTTGATGTAATTGAGTACCTAAATCTGTGCTCTGCAGTCATAGATCATGAAAACCTCAGCAGAATCATCAATATTTGTCTTTTGCTGAAAATAAGGTCACTGAGAAACATCTATGTTGCTCAAATTATGTCTATTATTATTGAGTAACATTGCTATGTTACTCAAATTAAGTAGCCATTACTGAGAGTTTCACCCATGAAATATGCAGCACATCTGCTTTTGTAAAGCTTTTATAATGCCATGGAAAACAAAATAGAGGGCTAAAATTAATGATTGTAGTGACCTGGAGAAGAAAGTCTGATCCCAAAGGTTATCCTTTTTTTTCTGTTCGATCTAATGTGAAGTAATGAGTTATTGATCTAATATAAAATATTACCTCTCCCTGCAAGCTTTACTTTTGCATAGTGTTTAACATGTTTAACATGTTTAACTTTTCAAAGTTCTTGAAACAAATAAAACCAAAGGAAACTAATACCAAAGTTTTCTGGTATCTCAAGCTTTAGTGAGACAAGAATAATTTGCTAATTTATTTGATAAGTGTAAATCTTGTGGTATCTGGAAAGTAGAAAGTTAAATTACAAGACTGCAGTAAGTGCATTGTTCATTAGTATGATCAGACACAAGTTTGTATTAAAAAGAAAGATGGGTTTGTTTTCAAAGGTAAGAGTTGAACTCAAATCTGGGTTCAGCTGATGACTGGAACATTCACTCCACAAAACTCAGTGACATTTCCCTTAGAACCTGATTCTTCCACCTGGATGTTAAATAAAACTGTTATTCTGGCAGTTGCTTAAGGGTATGTCAGACTGGATCCCATGGCAGAACAGACTGTTGAGAGAAGACTGAAAAAAATAGTTGAAGAATAAGCACTAATGAGAATGGTGGGTTAATGAGCTGAGGAACCCCACAGTGCTGTTTGGACCCCAAGTGTATTTCCACTAGAATTAGCTCACACAGACCTGTCTCAGGCCTCTTACACAGTGCTGCAAAGTAAGGTCTGAACAGCTAATTCTGCATCTCTGAACTTTAAGTTTTATCTTTGGCACTTCAGCGCCAATCTGGAGAGCACTTGTGAAATGGATCTCTTTATAGCTCCTACTTGTGTTTGCATCACAGGGAAGCTATGGAATACGCAAAATGGCATCTTTCTAGATGGGGCTTAGATGAGAGATTATCTAAGAACACATCTAATGCATTTGAATTTTTAATAAGCATTCAGTCCATGGGATGTTAAGTTTGAATCCTCTGCACGGTGCTTCGTTCTGCAGACCCAATTCTATCACACTTGTTGCTAATATAGACATAGCCAAAAAATATACCTGCTCCCTAATTCAAGACATTTTGCTATAGAAAATGAATTAAAATAAAGCAGTGTTGGGATGACTTTATCAGTGATACAACTTCACAGATTTCACTGGCATTGAATGACAGTTAATCAGTGACATTACAAAATATGAAAATTTGGATCAAATCATTAATATAGGCAAATAGGTAAAATATTAAAGATATAAATGACAAAGATAGTTCTTTAATTGTATATCACCTCAAGAGGGTGAAAGAAGTATCTTCCAGTAATAATTTATCAACTAGTGGAAACTACAAAGTTGCTGTGAATTCAGAAATGCAAATATCTCTGTGAGTTGAAAGCCTATAAATCTCATAAACTCTGTTATGGGAGTTACAGAATTACTCAAAAAAAATGAACACATTTACTAAAGAAGAAACTGTGTTTAGACTTCAGTTTCCTAAATCCTAGTTACACCATTACTCATTCTCTCTTAGGAGGAAAGATCCTGAACGCATCATGCAGAGGTTTGATCAACCAAGTGTCTGGATTTGGAACGGATTTTTGAGGAAGTTTGTATCACTTCAGTGAAGTGGCTTGGAGGATAATAGAAGCACGTCCAGTAGATCTGTGTCAGTGCAGAGTTCAGTTCCTGTGTTTGTCAGACATGTGGCCAAGAAATACTCTCACAGCCTAGGAAACTGGCTGTACAGCATTTTGTATCTCGGCAAGGAAGGTAGCTTTAAACAATCTTTACACCTTTTAGTGACACCCCAGAGAACAGAGAAGTGTTTGGTTTAATTTAGACAACACTGTCTGTAATTTCCTTAGCATTGCATGGCATTTAACCCCCTTTGAACTTATTTCTTCTGACCTCAGAGTGCTTCTTATGCTTGGAAAGAGGTCCTAGAGGAAAAGTTTTATGGTTGCCTCTCTATATTGCTCAGGCAGTCCTTCCCTAGACAAACACAGAAATTTTAGTCTGTTTACACCATCTGGCATTTTTGTTTGTTCTAAATCTTACATTAGAAAACCTTATCTTCTGAATGTATGGTTGTGACCACATTAAAAGTGCTCTAGTGTTTTGACTAGATTGCATATGCCAGTGGTCCTTATGGTGCAGTCTCAGAAGTTATAATGGGAAAAGATCACGTTTTATGCAATATTCCCAGGATTATTTAGTGAAGCCTATGGAGGATATGCTCTTTGGTCTTTTTTTTTTTATTATTATTATTGTATTAATTTCTATAATAGTCTTTATAAAATTCTAACATTTGTATGCCTTCTTATATTTTATAGCCTTTCCACAAGTACCTTGTCAAGCAGAGAAAAAATATATCCTGGGTGTAAGTTGTCAAGTTTACTAGTAATGTGTGGAACTGAAAAACACAAAGATGTTCCACTTGGACTCATAGAAAAGTCATGAAAGTTTAAATTTATCTGTGGCCTAAAATTACTAGTCATCTGGAAAACAACATGCAACCTTACCCAAAAAAATGACTTACTGTTAATACCACATACTGTCTTCCCAAATGCTTCTATAGCTCAGTGCTTTGCTATCCCTCTCACCTGTCCTATAAAAGAGGGCTTTGCTGTCATTTTCCTGTGTTTTTTCTCTTTCTCAGGCACATCCTTCAGCTTTCAGCTCCAGATCATATCCTGCTCTCACATATAGCACAGTGAGAGGATTATGCCCCCTCTTAATCCTTTTCCATTCACTACAGTTTTATGAGCAGTGTTTTGTTTCAATACAGAGGCATGCTGGGCCCTATGCACTACTACTCTGTACTTAAATTCAGTCATTTCTACCTGGGCACGTGGCACTTGTGACCTGATGGAGTTTTACAGACTTTACCTCAGTGTTACTAACAATGCAAAGGGAAAAAAAGGTAACTTGGACCCTATCAGACTGAATTCTCTCATTTATAAGCATGTGAGCACACCTAAATCTCAGATTCAAGAAATATATGACACATTTCCACAGAAGATAAGAATACACCTTAGGCATGACTTGTCCTTCCTCTTCTTTTGCTTTGCAAAATAAGCCCTTTGCAAATGCAAATGGGATGGCAGTAAATAAGATAATTCAGCAAAACCTAATTCACAAAAATGAAAATGTATACTCTCTTCCCTCTGGCAATATATTCCAATGTTTAAGTCAAGCTTCATATTTCTTTTAAGCAGTCTTTAAACCTGCCTCAATGGAAAAGTTATTCCAAAGTTTGAAAATATCCACTATCATATTATTTATGAACTCAAAATATTTTTCCAGGACCATATATTATTTCTAAGCTTGTTTCCCTAGGAGACCCATTATGAAATGAACTTTAAAGCTACAGTTAGAGGGTGAATTTAATACCAATCATATAAATTTCCAGCCCTGCAAACACATTTGTGTCTAACTTTAAGCCGATGAATATTTCTACTAACTCAGTGGAAGTACTCCCGCTAAAGTTAAGTACGTCTATTAAGTGTTTGGAGGCCTGGATCTGAAAGTACTACAATAATAATAACTGTAAGTAAATATTTGTACAGCCTTTCCTTTCTCTAAATGTTTAATTCTTTGAGCATCTTTAGGACTCCTAGCTAAGAAGTCTGTTTTGCTGTATTAAAAGTTTTGGAGCAAATTCATATGCTAGAACTCTGTAGTCCTTGCCAATTTTAATTTACATGTGCAGCAATGGTTTCTGGGTTCTCTGTTTCTGGCTTGTATCCTTGCAACTTAAGATTAGTATGTTGTGTTCAACTTCATACCGACAAAGAAAATTTAGTAACTTATCAAATTTAGTTACAGCATTATGAAATAAAAATGTGTTGGGTTTGGTTTTGATTGAAACCAGAAACAGGACAAATAGCTGCTTATTGGGAAAATCTTAAAGGTAGATCAAATTTAGAAAAAAATAAGTTTGTTTTGGAGAGGACTATGTTTCCAACTTGTCTAGGCTGGAAAACCAGACCTTGACTGAAAACATTTAAATTCTTCTATAGAGAGAAATTTGCCGTTAAATAAGTGTAATCACAATATGACACTTTTTTAAAGTGTGTTTCTCAGCATAAGCCCACATTTCAGTTGTAACTGCCATACTCTGTTTTAAATATGGGCTATTTCTCTTATCAGAGCCAAAAGCAGACAAGAGGAAGGGAAATGAGTCTTCCTTAAGTATACATTTAATAAGCACACAAACAAGCCAGCAATTCTGCTTTATAAGATTTATTTTAAGTCAGACATGTTTCATGTCAGATGTTCAATACATTTAGAAATATGTATTTTTTATTATATAGTACATGTTTCTTTGTATTCTGCTTCTGCACATGTGATGGACACAGCCCATCAGCATTAGAGTTTCAGAGATTGCCTGAAGTTCACAGTAGATGTGTGTAAAGCATCTACAGCACAGTTTTAAAGGAAAAAAAAAACAGCCACTTTGCAACAAAATTCAATGCAGGAGAATTGAAAGCAAGTACAAGCTTGCCACTGTGGTTCCAGCTGTATTCATAGATACATCAGTATCAGCTCCTGAAGAAAGTGCTGTTCAAATATTGAGATGAAGCATATTTCAAAATGGTGCATTTAAGAGGATCCACCGATCTGTAAAAATGCCCTTTTACATGCCACAGAGAGGTGCGTGAGTCAGGGTATGCGAGTGAAGGTCTGTGGCTAACACAAAAGTGGTGAGAGAAATGTGTCATTTTGCACATTTTGGGGGAGGGAGAAGCATGGCTGTGGCAAAGGGCCCAACTTCTTTTGGAATAAAAGTCATCTTAAGGACAAGAAAATGCATTCATATACATGCAGAGACAAGAATGACTGTCACTGAGTGGAAGTTAACTGTACACATCTGGCCAGGATGCATTGACCATGACCAGAGAGGTCATTATAATAGGAGTTTCACCTCAGTTTAATTTGCTGAGTGTAACTGATGCACAAATACTATAAAGTGATGGAATTTAAAACAACATTCATTGTATGTAATTTATTATCTTCATTCTTAAGTAAACTTGCACTTCAACATATAATCTCTCCAGAAGATCTCAGAAATTAATAATAATAATGCTAATATTTTAAAAGACAGTAGGAAAGTTAAACAAAATCTAAGATCAGAGGAAATACTGCATGACTGCTATTAGATGAATTACACCATCAATTAAATCAAAATCAACTGCCACATTCAGTATCTGCAACAAAGAGAAAAGAAAGTACCCATTTGGATAAATATAGATACTACTGCATTCTTTAAAACAAACACCAAAAAAACCATGTAAAACCATATTGCACAGTTGCCATGATGTTGTGACAAAAAAAAACCTTGCAACTTGAAAGCTATTCTGAAAGTAGAATGGATTGTCATAAAAAACTTCTACCCAGTAAAGAATTTCCATCTTCTTGAAGCATATAAATGCCAGTTAATTTCAGATACCTTCAACTCTTCAAGCCCAACATTGTATAGAGATCTGCCTTCTCCTGGCTTGCCAGTCCTCCTCCCTGCCATATTTCTGCACAAAAGTTAACATTAGGTCTGAAGGAAGCATTCTTTTGGATGATTCTTATCCTTTCATCAGGCTTCTAGAAAGCGTTTCATGTTCCTATTCTTATAGCCAGAGTTGCAGTTGACAAAAAGAGAAGAAAAAACATCATGCAAGACAGGAAAATGTAGGGTTGCCAAAAATCTCTCTTCTTCGCTCCTCACCTTTTCCATGCTGAGTTGAATAGGATAAACATTAGGATACTTTGCGTGACAAACAATTACAAAAAGCCTGTCACACCAACCATCTCTGGGAAATAACCAGAGAAATATCAGTTCTCCTACTTTTATTTCTTATGACTGAACCCAATCTCTAAAAAGCTTGCACTGGTAACGAAATTCAATCTGCTAGAGTAAAACCCTTCCTTGGAGCAAAAAAGCTATCTTCCATCCATCTAACAAATTAATCTTTGCCAAGAAAGTATACATAGCTCAAAAGTTAAGCAAGATATTTTTGTTCCTAGCTACCCACAAAAGAACATCCTTCAATATTGTTTTGGAAATACTGCACCACAATTAAGATAGAGCATAAATCTTAGAAAGAATATTTCCTGTAGCCTTTGAAATATTCTAAAGCAGCCTGAAGTGAAAGCAAAGCTCTTTACTGTTGCTTAATGTCAAGAGAATATTCCTGTCCAAGAAACCAATTTATGATTAAGATCTCGCAAAAAGAAAAAAAGTTCTCTTGTGTTTCAAAGACAGAAATATTACAATGCTTGCATATATTCTGTTTAAAGTAAAAGAGCATGCAGAAAGTATACCCAGTAACTACAAACAGGCCTTCATGCCTGCTGGGAAAGTAGCAGCTTTGGGCCATGCTCAGATTCCAGTTGTCAAAGTCATTTTAAAGTGGAAAGCAAATTTTGGGCAAAGGAAGGAAAGTCATGAGAGAATAGGGAGAAGGGTACAAAGGAGTTTTAATAATTAAGGGCCTCAAAATGCAGATAGTTTATTTCAACTCTACTATGACAAAAATGTAGGAAATGAAGCAAGCCTGCATTTTCTCTCCTCTCTACCTAGTCAGGTTGTCTGAAGGAGCTCTTGAAGACAGAGGAAACTGTTCAAAGGTCCTTTTGTGGAGGACCTTGATCTCCCTGACATCTATCAAGTGCACACTGGCTCAGCTTATTAACACAGAAGCAAAACCATGTTTACACTAAAGAAGTCAGTAGTTAAATTCCCATTTAATTCCCTGACATTATCAAAGGTACTTCAGGAGTTTATCTCAAGATATTTGGTACACACACAAGGTTTTCATTCAGAGTCTGGAAATTCTTGCTTCTTGTCTAAGCATTTGTTCTCAGAACTGGCTCAGTAGATATGTTTATCTCCCCTTTGATAGTGAAGACTTATGAAATGCCACTGAAGCTCCTCATATCCACTTATAGTATGCTCATTTCTAGTCTTTGCATATGTGGAAGTCTGAATCTTCCTGTCTGAGGTAAGGAGATACTATGTGAGTAAATAACTGCACTGGATCCACAAAAAGATTGAGATCAAAGGGCAGACATAGTTTTTTTTTGCAGTTTAGAAGGCCCCTCCACATTATGACCCCATATTTTTTTCAGGGAAACTGTTACAGAGACAAAAGCAAAATAAACACCTGTGGATAAGAGGAGTTATTTCTGGAATTAAATTCTGTTTTCAATCTATGCAAGCTGATTACCACAGAACAGACCTTCATTTGTTAGAAATGGAGAAAAGTGAGAAAAAGAGGATAGATGCTATGTCTTCTTTACTGAATATTATGTAATAGTAATTTGATTTTTAATAGCATCATATAAACAAACAATAAAGTGATCAAAGTTCCAATCTTAAAAGTCATTAGTATAGAAACAACATTAATGACCCAAAGATTCTCCAAAGAGATGTCTAAAAATCATCAGTTTGGTAAATACAAATGTTGGAATTCAAGCGCTCCAGTGTTCGAGCACTTGAAAACTGGACTGCTGAAAAACCATTTAGAAAAATACTCATAACTAGATTCCAGACATTTTGAAATACAATCTGTTCTGTACTTACATTTGTGTTCAAACACTGCTATCTATGATTTTTAAAAGATATATAAGCTGTGTGAGATTAAGTTCATTCAAATGGAAATGTCTCACAAACCCATAATGAAATTATCATATTAGAGTATTCAATTACTGTACTAGATTCATATCATAGAGAATTCAAATTATCATATTAGAGTATTCTCATCCAGTGCCTTGTAGTGAACCACATTTTATGCAAAATGGCACATTTCTTTTCCTAAGTCTTGAAAAAGGTAAGTGGGATATCAGGAAAGGTAGGTACACCTTATGCAGGTAATGTATATATCAGTAGACTTCTATTTTAAAAGAAACAATTTTCCACTTAGAAGAAGAAGAGAAAACAGGAAACAATGACAAAAAGCGGAGAGCGTAAAATATGGGTTAGATGGATTTATCTAATAGAGAAGAAAGTTCCCAGAGGCTCTTTCTAACATTGTTTTCAAGAGGGTTGTACTGACTTCTTTCAAGTCACAATGTTCATTCAGCTCAGGTCTGATATAATCCGTTAACTTTGATGGACTGATTCCTGATTAACACAGCTTTGACACTAAAATCCATCCCTTTATACTTCTAGTTGTGCATCTGAGTACTGATGACATTAAAAAATGAAGAATAAAAAAAGGAAACTACCTTTTAATTACTTTGACAAATGATAGCATTGCAGAGTCCCAAACTCTTAAAAAACCCTACAGATACTAAAAGCAGATAATATTTTTCTCCACATGACATAATTGTCATGACATGTAGTATCAGGAGATTTTGAAATGTATCCAAAACTGAAAACATCTGAAATGAGTATCATGTCAGTTATGTCTTCTGAACTAAAATACACCAGTGAGAGAGCTCTGAAATTGATTCTGCAAAATGTCAAACATTATCAGCCTAATACAGCAAAATCTTCAGGGATGGACTTAAGTAAATTATTAGCGTTACTGAAAGCAATAGGGATAGCCTAAAAAGGGACAGCATGCTCAGCACCTTGCAGTTTGATAGCCCCAGTGAGAAGTGTAAATGCAAGTCAGTGTTCACTTTCTAATCCCACCACTCTTTCCTTCATCTTTTTCTGCATCTGAGATGAAGGTGGCTGTTGATGTGGGTGACATTCATACACAACACATCTTTTCTTTATCACTGCTTCCAACTCCAAGAAAAATGAGAAATTATATTTGCTGCCCTAGAAATTCTCTTCAGTCACAGCCACTTCCCTATACCACCTTATTTTTCTGAAGATAATCTATTAAAGCATCTAGTGCCAGTGGCTGCTTTTATACCTTCATATGCTTTGCAGCATAAGAATTGTGAGGATGCTGTATGGCCTGAAAATGGAAAATAGCTACTCAAATCATAGAATCATAGAATAATTAGGGTAGGAAAGGACCTTAAGATCACCTAATTCCAAACCCCCCTGCTATAGGCAGGGACACTTCACACTAAACCATACCACCCAAGGCTATGTCCAACCTGGCCTTGAACACCGCCAGTGATGGAGCATTCACAACTTCCCTGGGCAACCCATT